>VBRH01000327.1:246-15310 GCA_014578085.1 Cardamine resedifolia | reverse complement strand
TTTTTTTTTTTTTTTTTCCAATTGTATCAAACGAAAAGAGAAAAACAAAAAAATTGGGTTAAAGGAGTTGCTAGATCCTCTAGCGTTAGCTTTTCGTAAATGGATAATGTTTACCTTACGACGTCGTTTTGGGGTTAGTGAAGGAGAATAAAATTTAGATTATCTCACAACAAGACAGAGTGTTGGTGGACATTTGTTTGATAGAAAGGGTATATCGTTTCTCCATATATATTATTTCCATTCATATTGTTCATCCAAATGATCTATTTGAATGTTATTTATTTATATTTTAAATTATTCATTTGGATAATCTATCTGAATGAATATTTGTTTCTTTGTTTAGTTTAAGTATATGTCTGTTTTTCCATCTACCATTTTCATTCAGATGGTTCATTTAAATAGTCAATTTCAATGATCCATTTCAATGTTGTTTGTTTTCATTTGAGGATGTTCATTTGGATGATCCATCTGAATGAACTTTTGTTTGTTGCTTAGTTTTTATAAATTTTTATCTTCATCTCAATGTTTTTAATAAGAAAATGACTAAAATACCCATGATTTAGTTTAATCATATTTAAATCTTAATCATATTTTTAAAATACAATATTTAGAACCGCAAAAAATAATAATATAATAAAAATGGAATAAACGTAAAATCAATCATTTTCAAAAATTGTAAAGTGAGATTTCTCGAAAAAAAAACGTATAATCGCAGATTTAATTGATTTTGGGCCAAAACCGTGAAATCACCTCGAAAATCGCAAAATGATGTTTTCCGCCAAAACCGTAAAATCGTAATTTAGACAGAAAATTACAAAATAACGTTTTCCCGCCAAAACCGTGAAATCACATTTTCGACGGAAAATCGAAAAATATTGTTTTTCCACCAAAATCGTGAAATCTCACTTTCGGCGGAAAATCACAAAATGACATTTTCCACCAAAACCGTTATACCGTAATTTCTGCGGAAAATCACAAAATCTCATTTTCCCGCCAAAACCGTGAAATCGCAATTTCGACAAAAAAATGACTTCCTGCCAAATCCATGAAATCGCAATTTTGGCGGAAAACCGCAAAATAAAGTTTTTCCGTTAAAACCGTGAAATCGCAATTTTGGAGGAAAACTGCAAAATATCGTTTTTCCGCCAAAACCGTGAAACTGCTATTTTGGTAAAAATCGCAAAATGTTGTTTTCCGCCAAAACCGTGAAACCGTAATTTCGCCGGAAAATCATAAAATTATGTTTTCTTGCCAAAACCGTGACACCATAATTTCAGCGGAAAATCACAAAATAATATTTTTCCGCCAAAACTGTGACACCGTAATTTTGGCGAAAAACTGCAAAATGACTGTTTCCTGCCAAAACTGTGAAACCGCAATTTTGGCCAAAATCGCAAAATGATGTTTTCCCGCCAAAACCATGAAACCGTAATTTCGCCAAAAAATCACAAAATGATGTTTTCCCGCCAAAACCGTGACACCGTAAGTTTGGCGAAAAGCTGCAAAATGACGTTTCCCCGCCCCCAAAACTGTAAAATCACAATTTTGGCGAAAATCGCAAAATAACGTCTTTCCGCCAAAACCGTGAAACCGTAAATTTACCAAAAATTGCAAAATGTTGTTTTCCCATCAAAACCGTGAAATCACAATTTTGACGGAAAATTACAAAATAACGTTTTTTCGCCAAAATTAATATTTTATTTTTTACATTATTATTGATTTACATATTTTTTAAAACAAATTAAATTAATAAATAAAATAAAATTAATTAAGGGTATGCTTGTCATTTGTCATTTTTAGATGAATCATCTCTATCCAAATGATCCAATTTAGATCATCTAGATGACTTTGAAAATTTTGCCTAAATTTCAAAACTCATTCAGATGATCCATTGAAATGATCAATTTTTTGCTAAACAAACATCAATTCTCATCTTCATTCTCATCTCCATCTGAATTAGGAAAAAAAAGCCCCTAAACCATACGAAGTAAAACTAAAGCTATTATATGAATGGTAAAAAATGCACAAGTTTACTATTTAGTTATAAAATATGTACTATATATCAACATAAAATACCAATGATGTATATCGTTTTTACTTTAATATTTAAAAATAAGGAAAACTATAGTAAATGACAATGGAAGACTACAAAATTAATTGACATATATGTTAATGTTCAACCATGACTATTCATGTTTTATGAAAATTTGTATCCATATTCTTAAAATCAGCCGTTGAATAGAGAAAAATAGGGCTTAAAGCAATCTGGATTATCAGAATTCAGAAGGGAGGAAGAAACTTTTTTTTGGATGTGTTAGTAAATTTTTTTTTAACCAATAGCAAGTTAGTACTTTCATAACGTTTAGTGGTCAAGTAGAGAATTTTTGTTTAGTAGTTGGGTTAAGCAGCATTTTCTTTTGTTTTATTATGTTGATAACTGTATTGTTACCCATAACGCAGATGGAAATGTCTAATTTCTAACTTTCGCATGGTTGTCGCTGGAAAAGAGCTGGCGTACATTAAAAATTCCTTTTTGGACAAATCTACTTATCCCGATAAGTAAGCTTATATTATCAGGATAAGTATATAACTAATATTACAACTGTACTATGTTAAACCAAGGTGAATACCAAAATTTATGTGAAATTGAAATATTAACAGGTAAATTTTTTTTTTTTTAATTCTTTTGATGTAAAAAAAAATTGAATTTTAAAAAAATATATTATTGTGTAGTTCTCCGTTTTGACATATATACTTAACATATAATACTCCATAAACTACTTCTATTTTTATTTGTTACTATTTCTTTTTACAATACAACGTCTGGTTCTATAGTTGCTGAGAATCGTTTAATCCAACATTTGCGTTTGATATTTTAGCGAACGCGTTGATATCTCTGGTGTTAACGTGTGCTTATTTTTGTTAACTTTAAATAAACTTTGTAGATATCACATACCTTGTACATGATTAACTATTTAATTAACTCAACTTTTATTTTATCACAAGATCTCTTAGTTTTTATCATGGGATAACAACAAATCTCTCATAAATCTTTGTAGATATCACAGAGCATTAAATTAATGTTTGCTACTATAGCAACTCACCGATACATGTTTGTTATAGACTTATAGGAGTAATTTGGGCACATTTTATTTTACTCATATTATAAGAGAGAAATAATACAAAAATTGTCGTTACTATTTCAAAATTTTCATTTTCCATGCATATTCACCTACGTAGACCTAAAATTAAACTACATAATTAAAATTCAACCAAAGTAATGGATAGAATTGTATGACATTAGTGTACTACTTTTGTGTTTTCCAATTATTTACTTGATGCCTAATATGATATCTCTCTGCTTGACAAGCTATAGGTGTTCAATTTCAGCACTGAGAAAATTATTAAAAATTTGTTATTCGACAATGAGGTGACATCTATATATGGACCATGATTACACTGGCCAAATCATTTTCTGTGGGGATGGACATGTAACATTTCTCTATATTGAATAAACTAAGGAGATGGTCTCTATGGTTGGTTATGCCAATTATCCTGAAATCAATCATACATCGTTTTTACAAGGTATAGTTAAGGCCTTGACTAGATGAAATATTTTACATCGTTTTTACAAGGTATAGTTAATAAAAATCTCACGGAACTGTTTATTCAGTGAGCATGGATTTCATACAGGTTAAACAAGATAAGAACATTCCGATCATATAAAAGTATATTATTGTCATACACGATAAACCATAATAATAATAGTAATAAAAATATTCTTCATAGGTCTAGTCTACTTATTTATAATTTCTTTGTAATTGATTTATGTCATATCACTTCAAAGTCAGACCAAGGGCTTGTTCGTCTACACGTACATGTCTCTACGACAGAAAAAGCAACAAAGTGAATTGGCTCTGATATGTAAACAAGAACATATTGGTGATGAAACATTAACGTTATGAAGATGAACGCCAATGAAGATATATAGAAGACGCTAGTATTTTTTGACGACATGATCTCGTCTCGTGATCCAGTTTTCGCCACCGTCGCTAATTAAAACCATAGATCTATTTAACTTGTTGTCATTTTGAAAACCCAATAACAAAACTTGTTGTCATTTGACTCTATGCTGGTCTTTAATTTGCCAGAAGTTGGTTTGCTCTATCGTTGTGTTTGCCTCGTAGACAAGTAACAAACAGCCCCCAAATATCTTTACCTCATTAACAAAATATAAAGATGTGGAATTATATATATTTTCGTAATGATATGAAAACGGTAGTTCCAAAGTGTGTTTATGGAAAATATCAGTTTTTTTTATCAACCAAAATTTAAAATTAAAATAAACCTTTTGATAGATATATTACCCTATTCGGAGAGGAAGTATTTACAAATAAACAATTAACAGTTTAACATTCAGCCTTAAAATCAGTTAACTAGTATATCGTTACTGAATTAAGTTGGAAAACTAAAAAGTTAAAAACAATCAGCGTTAAAATTCAACTGAAGAGAAATTAAAAAAAGAACAAAATAAGAAAATACGAACTCGTCTGAAAAGATAACCTACATGCAACAGTCTGTCTGTGGCACCTTGGTTTTGGAATGAAACTCGAACAAAATAATTAAAAGATTTTATTGTTAAGAAATTAATAGAAAAGTTAACTAAAAGTAACATTTTAAAATTTCTTATATTTTCTACTATTTATGATATATAGCTAAAAAGGAAGGAAATCCATAGGAAAAAAGAATCATTGATATAAAAAAGGGAAAATCTAATAGCATTTTTTCCCTTTTTTAATAAAATTGAAAAGTTGGTTCGACAACTAATTGTATCCTTTCTATGTTGTAACTAATTTCCCTGTGTGGGCATTTTCCCATAAAATGCATATTCCACTTTTATTTACATTGTATACACCTGTTAATTAAAATATATTTTTTCATAAAATTATTTCGACACATGTCAAAATTTGTTGATAATGACAACACTTTCCGTATTATAAAATGCATCCAACTTCTTGTAATAAGTTAACAACTTCAGCATACATAGAATTTATCTCACTCCAAATTAATCTCTTCAAAATCAATTTTAATGTTGGTAGGTGAAGATGGAGATAACACTCGCTCTTTGCAGCGAGAAACTTCTGAAATCAGCTCTCAGGTCAACGAAATTCCAAAGAATATTCATATTCTTGTTGTTGACACCAACTTGACCACTTTACTCAATATGAAGAAAACCATGAGACAATACGCATATCAAGGTATGTAACTCCCTCGCTCTAGTTTTATGGATTTGGATAGTTGTTAGGGTTAGGGTTTATAACTATTAATTTTGTTGTTATTCAGTAACAATTGAGGCAGATGCGGAAAAAGCTCTTGCGTTTTTGACAAGATGCAAACATGAAATTGATATTGTGGTTTGGGATTTTCATATGCCCGGAATTAATGGAATCCAAGCTCTCAAGGACATTTGTTCAAAGATGGATTTACCTGTAGTGAGTACGTAAATCGCAAGCTAAGCTTAATTTACTTTAAGACCAATTAAGCTAAACCAAATTTATTTTTCTTAAATAAAAGTAACAAACTATTTCATATTTTGTGTAGTTATGTCTGATGATAATCGAACAGATTCGGTGATGGAAGCAACAATACATGGTGCTTGTGACTATGTTATGAAACCGGTTAGAGAAGAGATCATTGCCAATATGTGGCAACACACTGTACGCAAGAGGATGATGTCCGAAAGAAAGAAGATGCTGTCCGCAAAAAGGAAGATGAGGTCCGAAAAAAAGAAGATGATATTGTCCGGAAAAAAGAAGATGATGTCTAAACCCGAACTGATTCCACCGGTTCAATCAGATCTGGCTCAGTCTGACGGTTTAGACAAGGACAAAGCTGTTTCCAAGATTGTCGACCAAGAACAAAACATCGAGAGAAAAGAAGAGACTGAAGCGAAGAGAACACGGACGACATGGATCGGAGAAAGTCAACTAGTTCAACCAGATCTGGTTCAGACCAAAGATGTAGACCAACACAACAATGGTGCCATAATCATATACCAAGATAAAGGCGAAGAAGAGAAAGCAGCGAAGATTCCGCGGATAACAACATGGACTGAAGAAACTCAAATGGTTCAAGCAGAAGATCTAGTTCAGACCAATGGTGTAGATCAAGAGAACGACGAACTAACCATCGAGGATAAAGAAAAGAGAACAGAACGGAAACAGCGGATGATATGGGGAAAAGATCTTCATCAGAAATTTCTCAAAGCCATCGAAATAGTTGGTGGTATTAGAAGTAATATCAAACTTTTCTTAATCTCTAGTCTATATATATCAATTTTTTTATTGTTAATTATTCTAATCGTGTTTTGAATTAAAACGCAGGAGCTAGTCCAAAGTTGATTCACGAATGTTTAGAAGAGATGAATGTCCAAGGACTCACCAGATCCAATGTGGGTAGTCATCTTCAGGTAAAAGGAAAATAAAATAAAACTAATTCTTGTTCTTGCGTGACAAGAAAACCATTAAATTAGGGTTTTATTTTTACATACGAATAACATAAACTCCACATCAACTGTGTTTGTCGTGCAGAAACACCGTATGACTATTGAAGAAAGTCAAATTCCTTCGGACACAGAAGAGATTGGTTTGCCGACTGCTGCTTATAGATCAACTCGGCGTTTCAAACGTTCGAACAATGCTCTTTTGAAGAATCATTCGAACAATGTTCAGACAGCATCATCATCATCATCATCGTACCTTACGAATGGTCAAGCCGTGAACCCGATCCAGCAGAATAAATATCAAAATGGTTACTTGCCAATGAACAACAGCCAACTCATAACCAATCTTCTCCACCAGCATCAGCCTCAGCAACAAAAATATCAGTCATCTTCTCATCTATTTAATTATGTGATGGGTAGTGAAAAACCTGAACAAGCCTCTGGTACCTATGTTGACCATCTTCTCCACCAGCCTCAGCCTGAACAACAAAAATACCAGTCGGCTTCTCGTCTTCTTAATTATGTGGTGGGCAATGAAAAACCTGAACAATCCTCTGGCACCTATGTTGACCATCTTCGCCACCAGCATCAGCCTCAAAAACAGCAATATCAGTCTTCTTCTAATCAGTTTAATTATGTGGTGGGCAATGAAGAACCTGAACAAGCCTCTGGTACCTATCTTGACCATCTTCTCAAGCAGCATCAGCCTGAGCAACAACACTATCAGTCATCGTCTCATCAGTTTAATTATGGGATGAGCAATGAAAAACCTGAACAAGCCTTTGGTACCTATGTTGGCAAAAGTCTCCAGCAGCCACAGCAATATCCGTCTTCTCATCAATTTAATAATTATGTGGTGAGCAATGAAGAACCTAAACAAGCCTCTGGTACCTATGTTGACCATCTTCTCCACCAGCCTCAGCCTCAGCAATATCAGTCGGTTTCTCATCAATTTAATAATTATGCGGTGAGCAATGAAGAACCTAAACAAGCCTCTGATACCTATGTTGACCATCTTCTCCACCAGCCTCAGCCTCAGCCTCAGCAATATCAGTCGGCTTCTCATCAATTTAATTATGTTGTGAGCAATGAAGAACCTAAACAAGCCTCTGGTACCTATGTTGACCATCTTCTCCAGCCTCAGCATCAGCCTCAGCAATATCAGTCTTCTCATCAGTTTAATTATGTGATGAACAATGAAGAACCTGAACAAGCCTCTGGCATCGGAGTAACGGGTCTTGAGCTCACTTATCCAACTGTGCCATATGATCCATTAGAGGTTTTATTGGGAGGCTACAATTTCAATCAGTGAGTGATATGGCCTTCTCTTTACTTAAGGTGGTCTATGTGGAGATTATTTGGTTCCTAGGAACAGTCGAGGTTGTGAGAGATATGTGACTTCTTTTGTGAGTCACAAATATTAGTCATTGCTCTATATATTAAGCTCAGTAGAAACATTGTTTATGGATAATATGCAATAGTTTTTATTTATTTATGGAATAATAATATTTTTAAAAAGAAATCTTATTCTAGTTTATAATCCATAAGCTGCATGCGATTTCTTTCAATTTTAAAAACTAGAGCACTTTTTCTTTTCTGACAAAATGTGAATAATATTTACCAAATGGAACAATGCTTACAAAAGTTTTGGCGTAGCTAGTGGCTTCTATTAGACAAAATACAAATAAAAATAGAGTTTAGAGAGAGTTTACATATCTCTTTCAATCGTTCTTTCTGCGAGGGAGAATTGTGTCCTTGATTTTCTTGTCGATGAGATTGAATACAAAGGAAACAGTGGAGGATACCTTATTGTGGAGCCGGTTATTACGCTCCATCCAAATCATGTAGATAGTTGCCTGAACCGTGAGCCGATCTTTAGGGTAGTAGAGAGACTAGGAGAATCTGTTAGCATCCAAGTGATGAGCACAGACCAATCAACAAAGATGAAAGAAGGCTGCCCTAACCGATGCATGAATATTCTCCAAATCTGTTCAGTGAACTCACAGTGGAGAAGAAGATGGTCCTGAGTTTTAGAGTGGCTGTTACAGGTACAACATAGGTTGGAAGTGTTGATACCCCAAGTGGAGAGCCTTGACCTTGTGGGGAGGCGGTCCGTGTGAGCAATCTAGAATGTGAAAGCTAGGTTTGGAACATATGTCCTTTAAACCATTCCGTTTTTGTCCAATGTTGAACATCGGCTGATGGCGCGCTGAAGGTGGTTCCAAGTGAGAGAGAGATGTGGTGAATTGAGCTTTACCACATTCCCAACTTGCCTACTATGTATAGTCATCTGGACCACACTCTAGTGATGGAGATCAGTTCGTAAAAGAAGGCGTCTCAAATTTATGAGGACAATAACTCTAATAAGCTCAATTTAAAAGGATGTGATATACGAATCTCCGAAGATGGTCCATCATTGGATAGTGTAACTTGGAAGGCCATGAGACTGATAGCTATGTTCAGGGTAAGCACGAGGCTTAATATGATTAGAATATCATATGATCATCTTTATTTTTTGGGGTCAGTTGAAAACTATTATATATATGATACATCACTTGATTGTACGTGAAGGGTCACTCACTGAAGCGAAGCAACTGCTTAACTTTCAAGGATGTTTTGGTGGAGAAAGTAAGAGAAAAGAAGATGAACACAAATATTTTTCCCTTTTCGGAATTAAGACCAAGACCACGTGAAGCATGTTGTTTGTTCCGTCTCTAAGCTTTCCTTATTTGAACTGATATTGGGTATTAATTTCATGCATTATAAACTTTATAGAATTTGATAATGAATGGAATTGTATAATCTATTTGTTTCATTATAACAATTTTTGTGTTTTCTGATAAACCTTGTTGGGAGATTGACGATCGAGACCGACGACCGAGATTACCAACCATGATCAAAAGGAAATTATTCGTAAATATTTGTCAATACTATAGTTCACGAATTTTGTTTTTTTTTGTGTGGATATATATTTTATATTTGTGTTTATCTTAAATTTAGGAAATTTGCAAAAACTTATTATCACATTCTTGTTCTTAAGTAGACTTTTAGTCATATGTGAAGATTTTAATTTATTATTTTGTAAGTTAAAGCACTGGTTGGAACAGACTCTCAAAACACTGGTTAGCAGAAAAAAGGTTTAAGTGCTCATGAAGCCCAAAGAGATAAGTTTTTTTTAGCTAACGATACTAATATATAATTAGATAATAGAAAAATATATATAGGAAAAACTATTTTAGTACAAGCAGAATAGATAGAAAGAGATGGGTGTATTAGTCTTGAGATAACACTCAAGTATAAAGAATATGACCGATTCTGAATTTAATATTTAAGATCTCATTAAAAAAAATTAAAACTAAAGTTCTATCTTTTAATATATGACATTATATCGTAAGTGTAAAACAAAAACATAAAGGGAGCTAGAGAAAAAGAAAAAAACTCATATTAAAAAAAAAAAGAAGGACATGATAATGATTATATAATATAGGAAAAACATCTGTAGCTAGTGAGAAAGATAATAGAAAAAGAACATAATTTTACTCACCACAAACTCATTCTCTTCAGTATATAATCATTAACATGGTGTCCTTTTTACAAAGTGCATAAAGAAAAAGTGGAGATTAATACAAATGTTTTATATGACATTGTACATGACCGATCTCGGTAAAAGCTCAATAAAAGTCCTATGGATTTCTGGAATCAAATCCCGACAAAATTAGAGGATTTTTGTTTTCATTATATTATAAAGTTCTTTCATTTGTGCGACCGTGTGACTGTGTGAGTGTGTTTGAACAAATACATGAGACAAGTGAACTATTCTTGTTTCGAAAAAAAAAACACATAGAGATAAACCTTACAAATTTGTTAGGTGGCGAATTTATGGAAAGAGTAGAGCCATCAAGATGTCTTATACAGTGATTGCTCTTAAAATGTTTGGTGCCATAAGAGATTACTATATAGAAAGAATTTTTGGTTGTTGTTCATCTAAAAGTTATACGGTAATTAGAAGTTTTAAGGAATGCATGAGGAGGTCTCAAAAATGAGAGATGGAACCAAAAAAAAACTTCTTAGAACAAACATTGAAAATTCGAAAAACGAATAGTTCAAAATTTGAAGAAAAAAAAGAAGATGAACAATTCTTCTAAGTTCTAAGTGTGTGGTCATGTTCTTTTGAAAATATTTTTCAACAAGTTTATCGTTACTTACATGTATGTGTGTCAATTATAGTTCTTAAAAAAAACATGTGGTTATGTGAGATGCAAAATCTTTATGATGATTCTCTAATACGATAGAGGTAATAAATCCCAGGATTTAGCTTGTCACGGCGCATCTATATTGAAGTTAAATATTTCTTATGGCTTTACTACATTATCATTAGTTAAAATAATTGAAAGTGCAAATAAAAAAGTGAAGAGGAAGAAGGATCCCACACTTGTTCTCTTTTGGTGGGCTAGTTATTGTCCACAAATTTCATTAACACTATCTCCAAGTCTCTTAATCACAATCATTAATTAATTTTTATTTGGAAAAGTTATGCAAACTTGCTTAGAGCATTTCCAACTCATTTCTCTATTTTTTACACTAAAATAGAGATGGGTTTTGCTCCAACCTATTCTTCTATTTCGTACTTTAAAAAGAATATTCCAAATATATTATTTCTCTACTTAATTATTACTTTTCTAAAAACATTCATTATTTATTAAAATTATAAATTTGACCCACTTATTTTATTTTAAGCCAAAAATTTAATTCAATTATGATTTATTGAAATAAAAAACTTATTACATAAATAAAAATACATTACACAACATCAGTAAAAACAATAAAAACAAAAACAAAAACAAAAACAAAAACAACAAAAGATAATAAATTTTTAACCATCATCATTATAATATTTCTTCCACAAATGATCAATTAAAACATTGCAAAGTGTAAAATGAGCTTTTTTTATCTTTGATATTTCTATATCGGCAAAAAATTTTCTGAAATTGAATATTATCATCTTCTACTATTTCGAGTTCCGGAGGTGAAGTTTCTTTTGCAACTTCAATTGGTGCATTTACATCACGCTCATCCTCTAGATTATCATATTTTAATAATATTGGTGGATCCGGAAGCGATTTACCTAATTATTAAGTTACTAGTTTTGTTGTGTCAAGTTTAATTTATATTGTTTTTCTTTAGTTTCGGTATTTCATTGTATTTTTTGATTATGTTATTTGTGTTTTCTAATAAATAAAAGTTGTTGTTGTTGTCTTTTACAATTTTATTTAATTATATAGCTGTTTTTAATTTATAAAACAAATTATCAACATTTAGTTGACTACATAACTAAAAATTTATTTAATAATAATTTTAAGTACACAATAAAAACATATGAAAGTTAAAAGACTATTTTATAAATAACAAAATATTTACTCTATAATAGAGTAATGAATATGATTACTCCAAATATAGAGTAATATTTTCATTATTCTAATATAGAAGGAGATATGGAGTAGATTTGGAGATGGTTTTACTCTATAATAAAGTTTAGCAGATAAAATAGAGTGGGGTTGAAAATGCTCTAATATAATCAAAATTTGACGTGTTTTAAATATAATATTGGTCTAAATGCATTTAAATACGACTATTCATCAAAATTTATCCAGACACATTTAAATACAACTATTCATTAAAAAATCATGTACCATCCGACTAATCAGTAATTTCCAGGATGAGTGTAGCTATTATGTCAAGTAGCTCATGACTAAATGAAGTACTTTAGATAATTTTGTTTTTGAGGGAGAATAATCTCTGACCTATACGAGCAGAACAATTTATTCTTTAAATAAAAACTACTATTCCATTTTAGAAGGGGTAGCATTGCTGGTGTAAGCCATAGATTAATTTATTTCATTGCAAAATTTTCTAAATTATTTTATTTAGCCAGTTGAAATTGTGTCATGTTTTACGCCTATTAAAAAATTTGGTGAGTGGACTACTCAATAGCTATACTCATCATAATAATATTAATCGGAAGTTAAAAACTCAGATCATCCCTTGATTATTAAAAAAAAAAAAAATAGGAATTACTAAACCACCAACATTTGGTTTACTCATTTCCAATTGTTTTATAAAAAGAAATATTTTTTATAATCATAAGCTTATATCGTATTGAATCTGGAATGTCAGAAAAACAACCCGAAAAGTCTGACTGGACAAAAAGCCCCTGAGATAAATTCATAAACATTTTCTAAAAATTTCATATTAAACAAAACAATTATGAAATATATAAATAAAGCTAATTAAAAACTAAGAAACATGGGACTTGATGTTAAGGTTGGGGAAATTTAGGAGAAGAAAGCGACAAAGTTTCAGATCCAAACGTATAACGTTCGTCTCTTTTTGAAAGTTACGCAAATAAACAAACGCCGACCAACAAATAAACAAACAACATAACCACTTATATGCAGACATTTAGATACCTGAGAATATCATAATAGATTTTGCAAATATTACCGGTAAAAGCAAAAATAGCTATAATCATAAAAGTTTAAACCCTTTGGAACAGGGAGACATTTTTAAATCGAAATGGACTAAAGATTAATTTCGAATATCGAAAGAGATTAAAGAGATTATGGGGAAAAAAACCCGGAACTCTCACGGTTTAAAAACAAAAAAAAAAAACTTACGTTTTGATATTTCCCTGTCTCCAATGAATTTTTCTGACCAAAAAAAAATCCAATGAATTTAGAGAAGCAACCTAAAGATATAAAAAAAAAAAATGGCAAACAGGGAAAAAAATATCTCAGTCCAAAACAATGAACTCTAAATTCAAATTCACAAACTCTCTTAACAAACAAAGAGAAACAGATATATGATATTTGAAAGATAAAGTTTTAAAACTTTAGAAACCAATATTTTCCATCAAACTTTCTCAGTATTTTTCTCAGTAAGAAACAACAAATTAATATTTGATTTAAAGTAAAGTGAATTATTAAGCAACAAGACACATACACATGGAAAGAACAAAGATCTTTCAAATATCATCATAAAGACTGCTTTACAACACTACATATTATAGGCAAAGCATTAAACTATGAAGAAGATACAACAAAGATCTCCCTTCTCTTCTTGATTAAAAACAAAAAGAAAACAAAAGATAATAAATCTAAAACATTATAATAAAGGAAATAAAATCAAATCCAGCTTATCAAGAATCAACACAAGACAAACATGATAAAACAAAGTTTTCTAATTTAAAGTGAGACAAAAAGTAATGATTCAAATTTCAATGTTGGAAAAGTGAGAGTGGGACACAAGCATGGGCCAATGGCATAATAATCAGCACTCATGGATTCATGAAATTGGATAAGCTCTTTCTGGGTCCCAAAATCCTCTCAAATCTCATTTGTATAAGGAAGAAAAAAACCCACTTTCTTAAACAATAATTATTACTCTCCAATTATAAAATTATCAGTCCCCACTCATTCATAATCAGTGAGCAGCATCTCAAGCTATATATAATACCACTTTGAATTCCCCACAACTTCAAGAATCAATAACCAAACAAAGCAGAAAGAATAAACTTTGATCCAAAGAAGTAAAAATGTCTGCTCAAGCCTTCCAAGAACAGTTTCTTTCCGGTTTTGTCTCTAGAAAGCTGCTTCTTCACAACCCATTTGACCACAACACTCAAAGAGCCTTTGCGGTTTCACCATCTCCTCTCATAACTCATGAGAACAGTCTCAGTGGGAATGTCTTGATGCTTCTCTCAGTCCTCATCTGTGGTATCATCTGCTGCCTTGGGTTACATTACATCATTCGTTGTGCATTCAGACGTACTTCAAGCTTCATGATCTCCGAGCCTATCTCTAGTCTTGCAACACCACATGGTTCATCAACCAAAGGAATCAAGAAGAAAGCTCTTAAGATGTTCCCGGTCGTGAGTTACTCACCTGAGATTAACCTGCCGGGGCTTGGTGAAGAGTGTGTCATTTGTTTGTCGGATTTTGTTTCCGGTGAACAAGTCAGGCTGCTCCCTAAATGCCACCATGGATTCCATGTTCGTTGCATTGAAAAGTGGCTTCAACAACATTTGACTTGTCCAAAATGTAGACACTGTCTGGTTGAGACATGCCAAAAGATCTTAGGTGATGATCAAGTCTCTGCAGCACCAACAGAGAGTGTAATTGTCAGGATAGCTCCTCTAGAACCTGAAGGAAGAGTAAACACTTTTAGAGAAAGCATCTAGATGCCAAGAAAAACAGAAACCATCATAAATTCAGAGTTTGTGCTCTACTTAGATAGGAGCTTAAATTGATACTTTAAATTTTTTTATGCCTTTCTTTTTTTTGCTGCCTGTAGCACAAAGTGGATACAGAGAGAATATATTTTTACTTTTCAGTAGCATCTCATGAGTTCATTAAACTTCTCTTTGCAAAGTTATTTTTTACAGTGGAATATGAATTATACATTCTTATCTAAAAGCATTAAGAATCATCTGCAACTAAAGTTGAATATTCTTATGTGTCACAATCTCTACACAGAACAAAAAGTCAGTCACTAGACAGGATAAAA
>VBRH01000326.1:35168-53583 GCA_014578085.1 Cardamine resedifolia | reverse complement strand
CCAGGTGAGTGCAGTACCGTGGTCGGATAGTTTTACGGAAATTTTTCTGGGGTAATTATTTGTTAGTATTTATTTCTCTGTTTTTGTGATTATCGCCGTTTATTTATTGTTGAATTAAATTCCAAAAAATGCTGATAATTGCTGTTAATTGTGAAATTAATTTCAGTAAATTTTCCGTAATTTTCTGTTGAATTAATTATTGAGAATTAATTGTTTTTATTACTTTTTGGCCGTTTAAAATGTCGTTGCTTGATTTTAATTCATTATTTTATGGTGAATTAATTTTTATCAAGTTGCTGATTTGCTGTTTGTCGAGTCCGGACATTTGATTATGTCAGGGGTATTTTGTAATTTTATCCTAATTGATCTAGTAGACGGGTTAATCGCCTCCTCATTATTTATTAAATACTGACTACGTCTATTCGTAACGGCGCAGGTAAGGGAAATGATAAAGCTAGCTGAAGCTCGTGGGACTGCGGTTCGGATCAAGATAACATACCGGGAGGATTGTTATGTATTTTATTTATTTATAATTGCTGTTTGTCTTGATTGTTATTTTTCCGTGAACCGTTAGTATTGATTTGCGAATTTATTGGTTTATAATAAATCGTTTATCGTTGAATTGTTAATTGTTTTCGCCTGCTGGGAGTTAATAATAATTATGGAATTATTATTAGTAACGTTTTAAAAAAAAATGTGTCGGGGCGTTTCAATAATTAACTGTATGCTTTAAGTACAATATAACCTCTATAAATTAATACTCGATAAATTAATAACTTTTCTAAATTAATAAATTATTCCGGTCTCGAGTTGGACCAGTGTAAAAATTGACACAATTCGATAAGGTAATAAATAAGATAATAAGATAATAATTTTTTTTTGAAACCCCAATGTAAATTTATGGTCTCATTAATAACATAAATTAATAATCATATAAAATTATTGAATATAAATAAGATAATTTAGTGGAATAGGACTCTAGTATTATTTTTTTCTTCATAAATTTGCATTTTTGTGTAATTTATCTATAAATGTTTTATACATAAAAACATATGGTATTATCGTCTTAAGTTACATCAAAAAATTATTAAAAATTGCATATACGATCATTGTTTCCTAACATGTAACTGCCGCTAAAAATATTAAATTATTATTTTTTATTTTTTTATTTTAAATTTGAATTGTATTTTGAAATTATACAAATCTCTCTGTAAATTATTAATTTATCGATAAATTAATAGTCTCTCTAAATTAATAAAATCTTCAGGTCCCAACATTATTAATCTCTAACTAAAGCATTCCAATGTTCTCTGTTTAAATTACTTGAATATCGACTTAACTTAATCGACTCAATGAGTAAGCCAAGTCTGGTCTTGTACAATTTGTAATGTACATTAGGCTTCCAAGTATTTGTGTGTATTCTAACTGAGACACACTTTCTCCCTCAATCTTTGAAAGCTTGCACGTTCGATCAAACGGAGTAACTACCGATCTATCATTAAAGTGAGCAAATATCTTTAGAACTCTCTCCACATAATGAGATTGAGTAAGTGAGTAACTATTTAGTTCTTGTTTACTTCTAATTCCAAGAATTACGTAAGCCAATCCTATGTCTTTCATTCCGAAATTGTCGCTCAACATCTTCTTTGTGGTATTGATAATGTATTTTCTTATTCCCATTATCAACATATCATCCACATAGAGACATACAATGATCGTATCATTTTTAGTTTTCTTAATGTAAACACACTTGTCACATTCATTTATGGTAAAACCATACGACTTCATTGTATTGTCAAACTTCTCATGCCATTTTTTGGCGCTTGTTTAAGTCCATACAGTGACTTAACAAGTTTACAAACTTTATTTTCTTGGCCTTTGGCTATAAAGCCTTCAGGTTGTTCCGTATATATTTCTTCATCAAATTCTCCATTTAAAAATGTCGTTTTGACATCCATTTGATGAATTTCTAAATCATATATGACAACAATTGCTCTTAGCAATCTAATAGAAGTAATTCTTGTAACCGGAGAATATGTATCAAAGAAATCAAGACCTTTTTTGACAAAATCCGTTGGCCACTAGTCTTGCTTTATATTTTTCAATTGTTCCATCCAGCCTTAACTTCTTTGTGAACATCCATTTATATCCAATTGGTTTACTTCCAGGTGGTAAATCAACCAATTTCCATGTATGATTATTCATAATGGATTTCACTTCGCTTTGAATAGCCTATTTCCAATAAGGTGTTTCTGAAGATTCAATTGCAGCCTTATAAGTTTGCGGCTCATATTCACTCAAATACGTCATAAAATCAGTACCAAGATCTATAGAGATTCTTGCCCTTTTACTTCTCTTGGTTCATTTTCTTCTTCTTGAACCTTTGAGGCAATTTCATCAAACTTACGTACTCGTATTTCTTGGTTCTTTGTATGGAAATACATCTTCAAAGAACTCAGCCTCATTTTATTCAATAATTGTATTTACTTTGACTTCAACATTATCAGATTTATGAACCAAAAATCTATATGCAGCACTGTTTTCTGCAGGACCAATGTAAAAGCAATCCACCGTTATTGGTCCTATAACATTTCTCTTTGGTAAAGGTACTTGAACCTTGGCTAGGCAACCCCACACTTTCATATTTTTATATGAAGGAGTTCTATTTTCCCACATTTCATATGGGGTTTCATCACTCTTTTTATGAGGAATTTTTATGAGAACAACTTCACCCCATAAGCTAAGTAGTCCACCAGAATTGTTTAACATTGAATTCATCATTTCCTTAAGCGTTCTATTTTTCTTTTCCGCAACTCCGTTTTGCATTGGAGTGTAAGGTAATGTAGTTTGATGAATAATTTCATGTGTAGAACAAAAATCTGAATCATATCTAAGAATCTTTACTCTTATCTAATTGATTTTCAACTTCTGCTTTGAATTTCTTAAACATATTCAAAGCCTCATCTTTTGTATCAATCAAATAGATATGGCAAAACTTACTATAATCATCAATAACAGAAATATAATAGTTCTTTCTTCCACGACTTGGAATTGATTGAAAATCACATAGATCACTATGTATCAATCCAAGTAACTCGTTTGATTTTTCCACTGATTTGTAAGAATGCCTCGAATATTTTGATTCTACGCAGACTTCACATTTACTTCTTTTAATATTATTAAGATTGTGTTTTGGTAACAATCCTAAATTCATCATTCTATATAAACAACGATAATTGACATGTCCCATTCTTGCATGCCATAAATTACTTGAGTCAAAAAATAAATAGAAGCAGAGTTATTGCCAGCGTTTTCATTAATGACTGATACAACATTCAGTTTGAAAAGACCATCACTTAGATAGCATTTTCGACATACATCCCACCTTTAGTGAGTACAACTTTATCATATTCAAATACAATCTTAAGCCTTTGTTGCTAAGAAGATAACCCAAAATAAAATTCTTCCTAATTTCATGGACATGGAGCACGTGGGTAAGTGCAAGTTCCTTTCCAGAAGTGAGTTTTAAGACCACTTTGCCTTTCCCTTCGATTGTAGCAATGCTATCATTTCCCATATATAGCTTTTCTCCTCCAGAACATTGATCATATGTTGACAACATAATTCAAGTCAGAGCACACATGTTTCGTAGCACCAGTATCAACCCACCAGTCATTGGAGTTTTTCACCATATTTGCCTCCGAAACAACAGCAACAAAATGATTTTCGGCAAGGTTTGCGTTACTAACGTCTCCAACAGATGTTTCTTCCCTTTTATGG
This sequence comes from Cardamine resedifolia, assembly GCA_014578085.1. NCBI lineage: Eukaryota > Viridiplantae > Streptophyta > Magnoliopsida > Brassicales > Brassicaceae > Cardamine > Cardamine resedifolia. The sequence goes on along the minus strand of VBRH01000326.1, from coordinate 49,803 downwards.
TGGCAGTCCTTGGCCCTATGTCCAAGCTTTCCACACACACAACAAGCAGTTTGCGGCTTCTTCTTGAAGTTTGAACCCTTTGGTTGTATGAACGTTTTCTTAACGTTCTTCTTATTATTCTTAAAGACCGTGAATTTAGAGTTGTTTCCCTCAATTACATTGGCATTTGCATCCATAGAAGAAATTCAGACCTCTCGTTCTTCCAATTTTCTTCTTCAACACGAAACTTGAGAATTATTTGCTCGAAACTCATTTCTTCATGTAGGTGCTTCAGATAAATCTTGAAGTCTTTCCAAGTTGGAGACAATTTTACAATAATAGAAGCAACAAGAAATGCTTCATTCAGCCCCATACCCTCATCCTTCAATTCATGAGCGATGATTTGGATTTCTTCCACTTGTTTCACATCAAATTTGGTGTCACTCATCTTGAAATTCAAGAATTTTCCAACAATGAACTTTTTGGCACTAGCGACTTTGGACTTGTATTTTTTCTCTAGCGATTCTCACAACTGTTTTGGAGTTTGGAATATTTGATAAACATCGTAGAGGGAATCGTCCAAGGCATTTATAATATAATTCTTACACAAAAACTCATTTTGTTTTCATGTCTTTAATGCCTTAATTATTTCATCAGAAATGTCACCTTCAACAGCTAATTCTTGTCCTTCCGAAATCAAGCATTGTGCCAGATTCATTGTTGTGAGATAAAACAACATGATCTTTTGCTGCCATCTTTTGAAATCCACTCCCCGGAACATAAAAGGCTTCTCAATGTGATTTTTCACAACTGAAACAGATTGATCCATCTATCAATTTCAAATAACAAGAAGAATTTCGTCTTAGATTGTTGTTGAAATTATAAATGAAAATCAATAACCAATAAACAAATATTTTTGGTTCTTATATATTTCCAAATAGAAATACAATTGTCACAAACTTTACACTAACTTGATGATTTCTTCTTCCTTCCTCTTTCTCTTTTGATGATTTCTTCATCCTTTCTCTTTCTCTTCTTCTTTTTTATTCGAACGGAGTATTGTTTGATAAAGGCTTGCAATAAGCAATCTCTTAAGACAAAATTCCGCTCCTACGGTGGTGTACGTAGATTCCCTACACGTCTATCTTGCAGGATACAACTATCGATCAAGAAAAAGATCCTAGTAAACTCTACTTTGAGACTCTCATAGTTATTTTGGAGTAGAAAAAGATTAGGAAAAGTTCTACTTTGATGCAATGATCATCTGCCTTTATATAAAGACTCAAATGGTGTTTTTCACTCACACCTGATCATAGAAGTTGTGCTAATATAAATTACTTAGTATAAACATACAAATTATGTAATATATAATATAAAAAATCAATTTAAATTAAAAGTAACTACACATATTTCAATATGTATTTAGTTATAAAATATTACATATTCCATCATATTAATTTCATTATATAAGATATTAGAAGGATTAAAAAAAGATATTGGAAGGATTTTAGAAGAAGAAAATTGAGATAATCTTATTCGAACAAGATTCATGTTTTGGCTTTCTATCAATCTTGGCTTGGACAATATATGTTTAGCAATAGACAATGTCAAATCGTTTTTATCGGTACAAAGTTTGTTGAGCTCATGCAACATAAAAGTTTTTAGATGAATTTACTTTTACATATGGCACTAACAAATTTGAGGGTCCCGCCTTTGCTTCGTGGCGACGACAATATCGCCTTCTCTTTAGCTCCATCATTGGTGCGATTACCCTTCCTATCCAATCGGTGGTCTCTACTGCCTCCACAACGAAAGAAGTATGGGATACACTTGCCGATACTTTTGGTAATCCATCGAATGTCAACTATCAAAACTGTTGATGTTAATTGCCCATGTTTGATTTATATTATATTCTATGCTTTCAAAATATGAAGATAATACTTTCAAATATATATTTTTTTATAATATATTGGCAAATTTTTTATGAAAAAAATAATTCTTACATATGATGATGATTGATATCCGATAGTGATAATAATGGTACATTGATGAAGATATTATGAGAATTGTTAATATTTTATAATTATTATTTTTATAAATTCAATTCAAAATTTGATCTACTTAGATATTTGGTCAATCATAGTTTAGTGTGGATAAAATTCATTTTCAACTATGGAAATTTTAAGTTAATTGAGCCCATCGTTTCTATTTTAGATCATGAAAAGGATGTGAGATTCCTTGGTTTTCTCGTACCAAGTCATTTACCTTATTCAAATTCCCATTTTTCAACATTTTTAAACCAAATTTTTTCGTATGGATCTCCCACTTACCGAATTCCTCAATCCATTTTTCTTCCTTATCTTCACCATTAATCTACTCTTTAATGCCTTCTTCCTTTCCTTTGTCTTTTTCCTTATCTTCATCGCTCATATGCGTTTTTTAATGTCTCCTTCCTTTCCTTTGTCTTTGCAGTCTTTAGTGGGTTGTTCATTTCCATATCTTCAGATCCAATCATTTCGTTTTTGACTCTCAGATACGCAGATGTAATCACACATGTCTGATTTCGGTTCCTAGATAGTTGGATTTGTGTGTGTATAGACATTGAAACTTATGCCTTTGACAGTGGCTCATAGGAGAGGGCGAGAGGGGCGACGGTCCAGCCCCAATTCGTGTCCTAATAATGAAGGAGTCCGATTTTTTATAATTATATATATATATATAATATTAAAATATTTTAAAAACTACATTGAAAGGGTTCAAAAAAAATATTTTCATTATAAATTTACAAAATATTACTCATTTAAAGAAATTTCAAGGGTCCAAAAATATTTTTTTAATAAAAAATTAATAAAAAACTTTTAAATTTTTATATTGAAGGGTTTAAAAAAAATTTTGCCCTAGAATCCTTATATAGGTTGAGCGGACCGTGAATTTGAACCAGAAAAATAGCTGACCCTTTGGCATCTAAACACAAAGAAAAAAATCCATAGAAAAATGTTGATAGCTAGGCCTTAGATCCATAGGAAAATGTTGAAATATTGTCTTTAGTGCAAGACTAACCAACAATGTCATGAAGATTTATTTTATGGATCCAATAAGAGGATAAATATCAATTTCTCTTTATTATAGATGGACCTTTTGGCATCTGAACACAAAAAAAAAAAAAAGCCCATATAAAAATGTTGATAGCTAGGTCTTAGATCCATAGGAAAATGTTGAAATATTGCCTTTAATGCAAGACTAACAACCAACAACGCCATGGATATTTATTTTATGGGTCCAATAAAAGAGTAAATATCAATTTCTCTTTGTTATACATTGATAAAGTGAAGGCTGGACTATTTGAAAATTGGTTAATGTAATGGTGTGGAAATGTCCGCCCAGCAACAGCTCCACTAGCTCACTTCACCCTGGCCGTCTCTTAGGCATGTTGGGTTTTTGCCTAGGGCCCATCCCAAAATTTGAATAAATTTTGTAAACTAAAAAACAAAAAAAAAAAATTATATTGTAAATAAGGTCCATCAAATACAGTTTGCGTAGAGCTCGAAATTTTTTTTAAGACGAACCTGAGTTCACCGGCTTCATAGCGGGTCTACCAGCATGCACCACTTAATTTTGTTTTGCATTTAAACATTTAGTTTTCCATATTCTTCATATGTCAATATCTAGATTCCACTTTAGTTTTTAATATACAATAGTAGATATGCTCCAACTTATAACTGATAAATGAGAGAACACTAATTAAGAGGAAACCATCAAAGTGAACATGTGAAAATAAATTATAGTTTGTATAGGTTTTTTAGAGAAAACATAAAAGTCATCAAATTAGAAGCAAAACACATAACTAAGAGAAAGAGAAGGCATACGTAAAAAAAATTAAGAGAGACGTGTCACCGTTTGGTAATTTTAGTTTTGGATAAACTTTACTATATTATATAAGATATAAATCACTCACAAATAAAACATAATACTTATTTGTTTATGATTTTATAGTTGTGTTATTTTGTTTGAAAATTTGGTGATCACGAAAATGAACTTAAGAAGTGTATGATTACTAGATGATCTTTCTTTTTCCCTCTTTTGTGAAAAGGCTTTTAATTTTACTAGATGATCTCCCGTGTTAGACTTAAAATTTAGAGAAAATTTCATAAAAATACACCAACTATTTATCGATTTCCATAAAAAACATTAATTTTTAAAGTACCCACAAAAATACATGAATTATTTTTTCTATCCATTAAAATACAACAACTCTGAAATTGTATCCATTGAACACTCATGAATTAATAAAAATAATATTTATTAAAAATTTTAATTAAAAACATTTTTTAAAATTCGAAAATACATATAAAATCCAAAACAAATTATTAAAAATTGCAAAATAGCATATTCTTCAATGATTCAAAAAAATAAATTTTGAAATTGTAAAATTTTGGATTTATAAATAAAAATATATCAAAAACAGATAAAATTACTAATATTTTTAAAAAATTATAAAAATTATAAAACTTGAAATAAAATATTTATATATATATTAAATCTTTTCACATCAACACATTACATAATATACAACTTATTATATTATTTTATTTACACTTAACACTCTTATCTAAGTAACTTGGTAAAAAATATAACTGTACAATTATATAGTTAAGAGATAATATTATTTAATGGTGCTATTTTCGAAAAAAAAAAATTTAATGATAACTATATTATTGGAATTTTATTATGAATCTAAAACTTTATATTTTATTGATTAGAGTTTTTTGTATTTTTAAAGAGTAGTAGGAATTTTATATTTCATTGATATTTTTTATTTAAAAATCCAAAATTTTACAATTTCAATTTTTTATTTTTTAAATCATTGAAAAATATGCTATTTTGAAATTTTAATAATTTTATTTAGGATTTTATATGTATTTTCTAATTTTTAAAATTGTTCTTAGTTAAAAACATTAATAAATTTATGAGTGTTTAATGAATACAATTTAAGAGTTTGAGAATAATTGAAAAAGAGTGCAAGTTTTGTTTTATTAGATTAATAATTAAAATTTTGAAAATAATACTATTTTCTTTTTATTAATATTTTAAAAAAAATTAAAGAGTCAATATTTTGGTTACAAAGATGGAAGAAAATCTTTGTCTAATATAAATTCAAAACAGAGATAATTAAAAGAATAGGTATGTAATTAATTTAAAAGGTATTTATATATTTTCTAATCCAATTATATATATATGTTTCCTTCTTCTAATCCAATTATATTTAACTATAATGGTATATCATGTAAATACTATTTATTTAAAATGATATTCTTAAAAGAAAATAGATGTCCATCACATATGGTTTTGCCAGAACCGGAAAGATTCCATAATATTAAACCAACCGAAACCGAAAGATTCGTCGTCTTCTTCTTCCAACTTGTTTTTTGTTTCTCTCTTGCCTCTCTCTCTCGAGTTCCTCACTTCTTGCTTCTACTACATGCATGTCTCTATCCAAATCTATCTGGTAATCAAAATCATCACTTCTTCTATTTTACGAATTTCACAATCCCCAGTTTTCAATTCCATTCCCAAATTTCATATCACCACAATCCCCAGATCTCTCTCTCTATATCTATCTATCTCCGTCGCGTTTCAATTTGCTGTAGTTTTGGATGGACCTTGTTCGATTGGGAGAATTAGGTTCTCAGAGAAGAAGGAAATGGCTGATACGATTAGCTATCTTCGGTGTTTCGGGTTATGGAGTTTACAGAGTTTACAATTCTCAATACATCGCGACGAAGACGAAGCGTCTTATGAAGATTTTCGGAGGCATTGTTTCATTCGCCGAACTTGTTATCGATTCTTCGGAGACGATAAGTATTGTTTCTCGAGATTTGAAGGAGTTTCTTGATTCTGATTCCGATGAAATCCCTAATAGCTTGAAGCAGCTCTCGAAGATCACTAAATCGAAAGATTTCACTGATTCTCTAGTTAGGGTTTCAGAAGCTGTAGCGATTGGGATTTTCCGTGGGTATAATTTGGATCATGAATCAAAAAAAAACGTCGAAAAAGATTCGAATTTTAGTGTAGTTGATAGAGTTTTCTCAAAGGAAGGAACTGGATTTGTTTCTGTTGTTGTTGGTAGCTTTGCTAAGAATCTTGTTCTTGGATTTTACCCAAATGAGAGTGATGATGATTCAGAAACAAGAACAAAACCTAGATTGATGAGTTTGCTTAGTGATGATAAGTGTAGAGAGCTTTTAGCTGATTGTATTAAGAGTTTCACTAGCTCAGCTGTATCAGTGTATATCGAGAAGACGGTTAGCGTCAACACTTATGATCAGATATTCTCTGGTTTGACGAATCCGAAACATCGAGATAGCGCAAGAGATGTTCTTGTTTCTGTTTGTAATGGAGCTCTTGAGACTTTCATGAGAACATCTCATGAAGTCGTCACATCTTCAAAGTCTGAAGAAACTGATTTGAGGAAGCCGTGGAATCATCGAGAAGAGTCGGTTAGTGGATGGGCAGAGGCGCTTTCGACTACATTAGCAGTGCCGAGTAATAGGAAGTTTGTGTTTGATGTTACGGGAAGAGTGACGCTTGAGACGATGAGATCGATTCTTGAATTCGTAATCTTGAAGACATCACAAAGCTTTAGGAGGAGTTTTGATGTGATTCATGAAGAAGTTACAGAGAGAGGACGTCAAGTAGTTGGATATGTAGGTGCGAAATCTTCAATGATAATCGCTTTTTGTCTTGCGGTTTACCTTCACGTCTTTAACCGATGTGTTCGAGGTTCTCCGGTTAGCTTAAGCCAGCGTTTCTAATCATCTGAGTCGATCTTTTAGCTCGTTAGAGTTTGTTAGGGACATTAGATCTTCAGCTTCCACATTCTGTTGGTTTATATAGTTGTCGCTGAATAATGTAGAGTTTTTAGCTGCGTAATGTGTCCACAAATTGATTATTTGTTGTCATACAGAAGATTCTTGAGATAATCTCTGTATCTATGACCAGTGGCGGATCTAGGTAAATATTTTATATGGGGCACATTATTTTTAGTATAAATTTTATTTTAAAAACTAATATTCGTAAATTATTTATATAGATTTACTTTTATGCTTAAACAAATATTTTTAACCAATTAAAGTCAAAATAGTAAGAACAAACCCTTAAAACTGAGATTTAAATAAAAATAGAGCCAACAAAAAAAATTACTATATAGAAGAAGATATTACTAATTTAATAAACTATTTGGAGAACTAGTAGAAAATAAAATGAAAGAAAACAACATCTACAAGGTAAGATTCGATCAAACTAAATAATTGACTGAAGCATTGACAAAACTCAACCAAAAATGCTAAAAGATTAACAAAACTCAATAAAAAATGCTAGATCATTTATCAACTTCCTATGAAAAATACACACAAAATTGTAAACTAGTATGAGGCACATGCCCCACCTCATACTACTCTACGTCCGCCCCTGTCTATGACTGATTAAGGTTGTTTATGATCGCCTAAAACCATATAAAATCGCCAAATTCAGCATAATAACAAAGCCATATAATTCCAACATTTAAAAGATGGTTAAGAGTTATACATACATTTATACGGCTTTTTAGAACAATGGATATAGGCATGTGTGGGAATAAACAATGAAAATAAACCTTGGTCGCAAGTCAGCTTCAGAATCGGAATAGGAAGTTCGCTTTCACGTCGCTTCTAAAAACTTCTCTTTGAAAACACGTTGGAAGCTTGTGATTCTGTTTTGAAAACATTATGTCATAAATCAATATAAATGGTAAAATTATTTTTGATATGTCTTTTGTTATAAAACAAAACTGAAAACTAATTTAGTATTTTGTTACTTGTGCACACTAATTTTTCTAATTTTTCTATTTTATCTATAAATTATCTTTCTTCTAACATGTGAAATGTTAGAATTTAGAAGTGATAAATTTGATTAGTTGAATGAGATTATTTCAAAAAATTTGAGTTTGGTGATTAAAACATATCATTTGAAGCAAAACTATTTAATGGAGTTAGAAATTTGAGAATGAAGATGGTGATTTAGATTTAGAGTTTAAATCATATTATTTTGAATAATATTCATGTTGAGTTATATAAAAATATTGAATTTGTGTTCTTAGCATTTTTAATACATTATGATATTTAATTATATATATATATATATACATGCTTCCAACATGTACTCGATTTCTATTTTTTTTAAAGTCACTTCCGCATTTTAATATGTTTCCGATTCTGCGTACCCGTTTCCGATTCAATGCAACATCGAAATAAACAGTTATGTAATAATTAGCATATATTTTTTCCGCCAAATAATTATCATCTTAGAGCATCTCCAACTCATTCTTCTATTTTTTACACTAAAATGGAGTAACTATAAAATAGAAATGGGTTTTGCTCTAACATATTCCTCTATTTCTTACTCTAAAAATAATATTCCAAATATATTATTTATCTACTTAATTATTTATTTTCTAAAAAATCCATTTATTTATCAAAATTATAAATTTGACCCACTTATTTTATTTTAAGCTAAAACTTCAATGAAATTATGATTTATTGAAATAAAAAAACTTATTACATAAATAAAAATACATTACACAACATAAGTAAAAAATAATAAAAACAAAAACAACAAAAGATAATATATTTTTAACCATCATCATTATAATATTTCTCCCACAAATAATCAATTAAAACATTTCAAAGTGTAAAATGAGCTTTTTTATTCTTGATATTTCTATATCGGTCAAAAAATTCTTGAAATTGAATATTATCATCTTTTACTATTTCGAGTTCCGGATGTGGAGTTTCTTTTGCAACTTCAATTGGTGCATTTAGATCACGTTCATCCTCAATTATCATATTTTAATAATATTGGTGGATCCGGAAGCGATTTACCTAATAATTAAGTTACTAGTTTTGTGGTGTCAAGTTTAATTTATGTTGTTTTTCTTTAGTTTTGGAATTTCATTGTATTTTTTAATTATATTATTTGTGTTTTCTAATAAATAAAAGTTGTTGTTGTTATTTTTTACAATTTTATTTAATTATATAGCTGTTTTTTTAATTTATAAAACAAATTATCAACATTTAGTTAACTACATAACCAAAAACTATTTAATAATATTTTAAGCATAAAATAAAAAATATTTGAAAGTTAAAGGACTATTTTATAAATAACAAAAGTTTTACTCTATAATAGAGTAAAGAATAAGATTACTCCAAATATAAAGTAATAGGATTACTCTAAAGTGAGATATAGAGTGAGATTGAAGATGATTTTACTCTATAATAGAGTTTAGAGAAGAAAATAGAGTAGGGTTGGAAATGCTCTTAGATGTCTGGAAGGCGTAAAAAATACTTTTTTTTATGGTGTACAAAATATACCATTTAATAATTTAATAATAATTTGTATAGCATTTTTGTATTCTCACTTTTTAAGTTAAAAAAATATTTGGGGAAGAAAAAGTAAACAAAAAAATACTAAATTTTCTTTCAACGAAGCAAATATTGAGCTTCCTTCCCCGCTCCGATAGACGCAATAGGCCAAGAGTTAGCCAACGCTTAAGCAAATCAGATCGACGATTTATGTTTCCTTTTTCTTTCTTCTCTCTCCCTCTTTCTGTGGCATCGAATTCAGCAAAATTAGAAACGAACCAGTGAAAGAGAGACAGCAGAAAGCCCTATTCGATCACGAGATCGTCGCAACGTTTCTCGTACTCAACGGCGAAAGGATTTAGCAGCATCGGAGTGTAGAAAAATGCTTAACGATGGAGATGAGACTCCTTCTAGGTAAACAAAGTCCGGATCATACAACTTCAGATTCACTTGTTTTCTATGCTTCATCGTTGCTTAGTTCCACTAGTTTCGTTGTCAACTATTATTTTATTCGCAGAGTATTTTCGACAGTTTTTTTCTGAACAATTGTCCAGTAATATTGCTCAAATTTAACTGAGATAGTTGTTCGTTTTGATGGATTTTGTTATTCCATCGTGAAATTGCGGAGTAGTTCACGATTTATGGATTCTAATATGTGATTTAGTGTTCAAATCAAGAATCTGGGAAACGTTTTGTTTCCTAGTGTGGCTTAAGTGTAGATTATGTTGTCTAATTATATGTTTCTCTCAGGCATGAGATTTTGAGTATGGTGAAAAAACACTCAAAGTCGTTAGCAAATACGTCTCTTGATGAGCAAGATGCGTCAGATGTAGAAATGGACTCAAATTTCTGGCATGGTGTGTTTGATGTTTACTTCATTCGCTGTATGGAGTCGAGGAGGCGACAAGATGACGATCTTCTATTTTTTGTAAAGAAATTGGTATTGTAGCTTGCACCTTTTCTCTGAACTTAAACCTTGAGCATCATATTATCCTGGTTGTTGACTTTGCTGAGTGTTTTGTTACTTTTGCCAGAGCTGTAAGTCATATGGTTTGACTGAAAATGAGGATGCACCAGCTCCTTACTTTGTGCGCAGGTGGGCACCTAAGGTAAAAACTATAGGAAACAGTAACGATTATATCTCGTTAGGTCTTAACAGAAACAGAAAAATTGTTTTACTTCTGGGGCATCAACTTTTTTCTTCTTCTTTTTTGGGTGAGAGAGCGTACGTTAAGATACAGTACTACCTGTATTTTTGTATGGCATTGTTCTTTGATGGCGGCCTACATGCCAAAGCTTTTCATGGCACTTCAAAGTATCCACTTAATTGTTGTGTTACACCTCATATGTATTGTCTATATCTCAAGCAGTTGGATGAGCTGCTTGGTGAAAGTCTTGCTGAAGTTGATTGGAGGAAATCATTTTATTTGAACATGATTGCTCATACGTCGTTCACTGTTACAGTGGCAATTTGCAGGTAACCATGTTACTTTCAAATTGTGATTAGCAGCATGTATTAATTTCATGTCGGTCTAATTTATGGTCAACTAACAAGTCTTGTTTATTACTGTTTTGCTAGTATTACTATCCTCTTTTCCTTCATTTTTGGTTCAAACTTATGTTATTGCATCAAGCATTACTTACGTCTAGCTGTTTGCTATGTTGGAATCTCAGTTACCCTCTTCATTAAGCCTTTTCATTTTTATGCCCTGTTTCTTCTGTGGTCCATATTCTACTTATCATGTTGCTTTTCGTCTTTCCATTTACTTCACCATGGTAACATTGAACTGCTCGTGTTTTTAGTAATGAGGCCCTTAAGAAGTACCAAGGAAGTAAAGACACAAAACTCACTCCTATTTACAAGGTTAGAGATCCTAAGAGTGTTGGCTTTTCTTGACTGGTTAGCTCTTTTTTAACCTTTTCATATGAAAAAGCAACTGAAGGCAAAAAGTAGTTATGTACTCTGCTGTTCAAAATATGTCAGTACAGCTTTATTTTTTACCATGAGCCTATTAAGAGAAGAGTAAGGAAACGGAATATGAATCCAGTTTCATCTTTTTTAAAGAGAGGACATTCAACAGGAATGTTGGAACAAACATAAATTGGATATTTCTTTCTGAACTTCAAGTTGGTTTCATATACTGTAAGCCAATAATAATAATCATTCTCTGATCTGACATTCATACCATGCAGGTTGTAAAAACTGTATATGCATCACCTAGTCGTGTTAATTTTCATCTGGATTCAAAAAAGGCAAGTATAGTTGCTTTTCTCGTAGCAATGTTTGTCCATTTGGAATTTGCGTCTTATGTTTCCATTGTTGTATACCTAGGAAGTGGAGACAACACCTGCCTACCCAGATATTTGTTTTGCCGTAGATGATTTTGACTCAACCTTTGATGCTGTGGTGAGTTGGTAACATATTTTCTTTTCCCTTTCTTTGTATTGTCCTTCTAGCTATTATATGTTGTAGTCCTTTTGTTCAAAGAAACTCTAGACATGAATATATTCTAAGGAAGTGTGACGTTTTGTTTGTACTGAAATCGGCTCTGAAGAATACTCCCTCCGTTCCTTAAAGATGAATTTTTAAGGTTTTGCACACATATTAAGAAACTTTTTGCATAACCTAAAACACTCGTATCTTTTTATTAAATTTCAGTTATTCTTTTACTTTAATCCTAATTAATAGGGGAAATATTACATAACTTTTGCATTGAAAATACAAAACATCCATCGTTGTGAAACAAATTTTTTTTCTAAAACATTCATCTTTAAGGAACGGAGGGAGTATCTTTTAGTTGAGGAAATCTGCACGAACTTTTCTTTGCCATGGGGGGAAGCTACATGCATTACTAGTTTCCTGTTCACTGGTTAGTGAAATCTTTTGTAGGCTATATTAGTTAGCTTTTGGAGCAGGATCCAGATATTAATATTTCAACTACATTAGTGCTTCTAACATCTTCTCCTTATTGAGTTTAGTGCCTGCTTTTAAATTATCTTCTTCAGAGGATTGGTCAGTCTTCTTCTTTTTTTTTTCTAAGGCGCATAGGAGTTCGGCTTTGCGGTTCCTGTAGATAACTTAAGTTGTATGGTTAGGTTCATGCATGGAAATTGTTATATTGCCCTTTTTCCAACCTTGTTTATTGCCTTTCTCATTGATGTTTGCAGGTTCTGACAGAAAAAGACCATTGTTATTGCGTACTTCTTAATTCTCATGATGGGGCAGCCTTTCCAAGTGCAAAAATTGATAAAGATACGAGTGATTCTAATACAAATGCTGACCCCAGAAGTGTGAAAGATCCTAAGGTTTAGTGATTTCCTATCTATGTTTCTCTATTTCAGCAGTTGCTGCCAATCATCTATCAACTTTTTCTTGCTACCTTCTATAAGTTTCGAAGAGATTCCTTAATGTGGGCTTCTTTAGCAACTGGTGTATATATGAGACCTTTCTTGAGCATTTCTCTTGTTTTCCATCAAGATGACCTCTGTTTCGAGTTCTCTAATAGATCTCTATGAAATCCTGTGTCATCTCAAGGGATCTGAGTGCAATGAGTCTTAATATTAAGCATACTTTTCAAGCTTCTTGGTTGGCCGTTCTTCCAACTGAATTCGTTTAAAAGTCCTGGAATTTTTTGTGTCTGTGAACAGCATTTGAATAAAATTCTCATTTCATATTAGGTTATTTAAGGATCTAAATTATCTGTTTAAGTTCTAGGTACTGCTTATGACAAAATTATTGGTATATTTAATGCTTTGAAAAAATATTTTTAAACATTGTCATGTAAAGGAGTCCGCTGGTTCCACTGAAGCTTGCAAGGGTTGATGCTTAAACGGATTAACCGAATATCATTTGTGATTTTTGGAAAGATTATCTAGATTCAAGCACATATGGACACATTACATAGTAGTGACTTACTAATGAGAAAATAAAATTGACATGTTAGTGCTTTGGTTGCAGGTTACTCTGTTTTCTGGGTTTGTCAGCTATCAAATGGTTCGAGAAGCCTATGAAGGTCACTTTACAGTTTCTTTTCTATGTTTATGCATCTATAGAATTAAATCAGTTCTCTAGCAAAAAATTTAGTCATGGTCCTGCTGCTCTGTTTCGCTGATTACTTGCATTAGCCTTCTAGTGCTTAGAACTATCATTGTTGATCTCGGTCTTTTATATGTCTCTGTAAATCTTTGATGGAAAGGATATATTAAGGGTCCTTGATAGTATGAAACTTGCTCTCGAGTTTTGCCTCCACTATAGCACACAGAATCCATTAATGGTTATTCATGTCATGGAATATTAAGAGCTTAAAGACCTACAGGAAGCTATTGCTTGTTTTCTTGTCTATATAGGCTGATATTGCTTTTGTCGATTTGGGCCAACTGATATTTTCACACTTTCTCCTTAATTTGTATGTCTATTTATCTTTTATTACAGGAGGGAGGAATCGGTTCGGAAGCCTTCTATCACTGGGTCATCACACAGGAAAAGCAGACAGACTTTATATGAAAGGTCCAGGAGGACGTGGGGAAGTTGAAGTAGCTGTTTCTGGCGTTGTAGGTACTGTTCGTTTCTTTTTCTTGAATGGCTGCACATAATCTGAGCTCACATTATCCCTTTAGTTTTCCTAAGTTCTCGAGTTTTACAGCGAAAACCCTTAGTAATATTGCATGGAAGATAAAAACTTGAAAACATTGTAATTGCCCTAGCCAACAACTGCCTTGGGTCGGATTGTCTTAAGAGAGTAGACGCACGTAATAACAGAAACATGTTATGAAATACAATCGCCTAAAGTTAAATGTATAGTATGGTTTTAAGGGATAATTGTAGAGAATTGCTTTTCTCAGATCAAAGCCAAGTAGTTTTAGGTCCTGTTTCACCAATGTCTTCGAAGAAGAGCATCGATCTCGGCTCCATTTTCCGTAAAGCAGCATCTGTTGCATCTATCGCAGCTAAACATGCAATAGCAGCTGCTACAGCCTCTTATGATGAAGACGAGATGTTTCCTCTTAAATGCTGCTTAATGTCTATCTCATTACCGTGGGACACTATTGCACATGATCTCTTATTCAAGGTAACAAATGATTTCTCTTTAGCCACATCCTTCATCAACAATCGGAAACTGCTGATCGATTTCACTTAACATGTTGATTTCAGGGATCTCCACCAGTAAACATGGAGTAGAATACTCTGGTGGGATGAAGCGTAGTCCAGACTTTGCACCTCAAGTAGAAAAAAAGAAAAAACCAAAAAAAAAAAAAAAAAA
>VBRH01000326.1:14300-35145 GCA_014578085.1 Cardamine resedifolia | reverse complement strand
AAAAAAAAAAAAAAAAAAAAAATTGCAGGACAGAGTAGTTTTATGTGTTTTGTCCAAATGAGTTATGTAATTTGATTGAATATTCCTTTTGTGATCTGTGTTAATCAGACTCCAGCAATAAATAAAATTGAAGCTATGAATTTGCAATCAAGTATGTGGTAAGTAGGCTTTTTCATATCTGCACAATATTACTATGTTGAATTCATACCTGCATTTTAAAATAGGCGGAAAGATATTCCAACTAACAATTAGCTTGAATTGTCAAACCTTCAATTCAAATTTTATGTGAAAATGCATACCCTTACTGTGTCATTAAATGGTGCTGACGTAGATGTCAAGTATATAGATTTTAGCTATTTTATTTGTTTAAATCTTACGAATCGTATCACTAACAAAACAGATGGTTCTACACTCAAATTGCAATTATGTGGGACCATAGAACATATGGTTTTGGAGTTAGGAGTATTATACATGTGAAATAAAACAGCTTTTTGCTTTGATTTTTTGGACGTTACTTGGGAATGTGTCAATGTGGAATTGCAAAGAATGGAAAAATTAGGGTAAACAAATAGGGAGGAAGCACATGAATCCAACTCCTGGGTAGACAAAACTCTGTTTGAGGTTAAACTAATGTTTCTATTTTTATAATATAACAAAAAGAATTGTGTGAAAATATAGATTGGTTGTTAGACATCTACTGTATATTAGATGACAAAACTCTTGTGTCTGAGGTTAAACTAATGTTTCTATTTTTATAACAAAACTACGTTAATATAGAGAGTCGTTTATAGAAGTTGTGAAAGTGTGAATGCATGTTTGAGTCCACTAACAAAAGCTTGAAAAGCTTTTAACAAAAAAAGACAAAAGCTTGAAAAGTTACAACTTACAAACAGTGGACCTTATATTAATTGTGTGAAAATATAGATTGGTTGTTAGACATCTTACTGTATATTAGATGAAAAAACTGTGTCTGAGGTTAAACTAATGTTTCTATTTTTATAACAAAACTACGTTAATATACAGTGTCGTTTATAGAAGTTGTGAAAGTGTGAATGCATGTTTGAGAGTCCACTAACAAAAGCTTGAAAAGTTACAAACAGTGGACTTTGGATTTTATTGAAACGTAATTACAATAGTCAAATATTTCTTTAACATCCTTTGAACTGAAGGCGAAAGTAACATTGTTGCCTAATATATAATTTTTCAACAAATAAAATTAACTCTTAGTGGATAGGCAAGATTGGTTAATATACCCCAAAGGCGAATTATTCCAAAACTCTAGTAAGGTCCCAATCGGCATTACCATATAGTTATACTTTTTAATGTTCTATTGTACTTTTCATATATTTTGAATTATGTATTCATGTCATGTGTGAGGAATACTTAATTTAATTTACAAAAGAAAACTTAGTATAATATTATTTTCAAGTATACTTACTTAAAAATTACTATAGGAAAAAACCTGTATTGCATCTTATCTTTAAGAAAAATCTGTTCAAACAAATTATTTTTATATAATTATAAAAAAAAATTATGTTTATATATTCTTTCAAAACTTACTACAGGAAGAATGGATAAATATCACAAATTCAAGAAAATAAACAATTTTTTTTCCCCTGTGTTGTATGTTGATTGACTAGCAGCGGAGTACTACAATTACCGACATATATACTTCTTACAATCTTAACCAAAATATTTTATCCTTTTATGTTTTGAAGGATTTCTTAAACAAAATAAATTGATACGTACAGTATAAAGAGAATGCAGCTGTAGTTTCACTTGTTTTGTTTACTTTATGTTACAAAAGAGATAAGAAAATCCAACACACATAAAAAACTAATTAGGAATTCAAATGCTTTTTGCTAGATTCTTCGCCATTAAGCTAAGCTCTCAACTTCTTTTTCTTCTTCGTCGTCAAGAACCACATACCAGTGATACCATTTTCTCCAACTTAAGCTTTAACTAAAAAAGCTGATCTAACTTTATTTATGAATAGTTGAATACAAACCCCAAATCTTTCGTTTCACGTATTCATCTTAAATTATGACCTGAAACAAAATATCAAAGATTAATAATAATTTAACTTTACGACACTACAAAAAAAACATTCGATTAAATAAAATGAATTTACAACGATTTAACGATGCAAAAATATTTGTAGTTAAATTTGTTATAAAATAGCGTCAAAATATTTCGTTGTAAATCCGAATGTAACTAACATTTGATTAGCATGGTATTTACGAAGATTTGAAATTTCCTCGTTAATCCATCGTTACGCTATGAAGATTTTACGACAAAATACATTTACGAAGAATTAACAAGGAAATACATTTACGACTCATATCCTAACTTCGTCGTACCGGTTCTTCATTGTATATGCGTGCAATTAATTATTTACGCATGCAATTTTAAGTATTTCGACACTGAATACATTATCACATTGCAAGGAAAAATTTATACATATCTCTGTAGTTAAAAAAGTAGTGCTAAGAGATAAAAGAACAAAAATTAAATAAATCAATATCCAAACAAAAGTTATAAAGGATAGAAAAAGAAAAAAAACAATAAAAAAATAGTAATAATGATATCCAGAGCGCTAAATAGACAAACATTGCAATTAATCTTAGATTCACTACCTGATTAAGACATTTTTATACTTGGCACATTTTTAGTGGACAAAACAACCCCTAAATGGGTCCCACGTTTCCTGCCTATTTTCACTCTATAAATAAGCATCTCGGTTCATTTGACTCTTCTCCCTTTCCCTCTCGCTTACAAACTAAAATCATCGGTTCAATACTAAACCGGATTTCTCTTCCACTGACATCAATGTTTTCAACCAATTTAGAGCCGGTTCATATATGCTTCGATGATGCAACGATAACCGGAGATGAAATCACAGAAATATTGGCATTTCTTCAATCAGGCGAGTTATCTGACAATCCGAGCGATGCAAACGAGTTGGTAGAACCGGTTGATGAGAAGAAGAGAAAACGAACGATATCAAACCGGGAATCAGCAAAGAGATCTAGGTTGAGAAAGAAGAAACGTTTTGAAGAGTTAACCGAAGAGGTGAACCGGCTGAAATTTGGGAACCAGGAGCTAAAGAAACGGCTGGCTAATGTGGTTAGTTGTGGTAATCTAATATCAAATGAGAATAACCAGTTGAAAACCGAATCAGTTAATCTTGAAATCAGGCTTCTAGAGTTGTACCGGTTTTTAGTGGCCATGCAATCGCCAATGATCTCAACGAGAGTAGATTACATAATAACAAAGCTCGAGGTTTGATTTGAGTTTGATATAAAAATAAAACCAAAACGATGCTCTGAGTTGGAGCATTTTTTAAAGGTTAAAGGATTAGTTTTAACTAGAATTTTCACATTTTGGTTCAAAGATGCAAGTGTAAATTTATCTGGAAACATGTTTATTATTATATAATATGTGTTTTATTTGTGATATTTGAACTACTATCCATAATAAATTAAAATTTTAGATTTTCTTTAGCTATTTTTCTTTATCTAATGGTGATGATATATATGAACTATTTAAAAAAAAAATTAATCAGATTATAATATATTTACAAGCGATCGAATTGGAAGGTAAGTGAATTTTTTCTCTCTCATTCGGGTTGATCCACTGATCTAGTACGATAAGTTCATGATCATTGGGATATTATAACAAACTCTTTCCCACAAACTATTTGAGAAAGGTTGAAAAATAATTTTGGGAAAGAGTTTATTATAAAATGCCAATAAAATATTTATTTCTATTTAAAAATATAGTAATAGTAAATGGTATTTGAAGTAAGTTTACAAATTATGAGGTTAAATTTGAACTTGTACTTCTCAATTAACACAATTATCAGTATGGATCTAATGCTTATGAAATTTGATTCCCTCTGCATAAGTACAATCATTGTATTATTATATCGTCGAAACCTATACATATTATATACAAGTCGGTTTAGTCCGAAGCAAGACGGGTTTATCTTCAAACCGAATTAAAATCTTCAAATCTTTTTTTTTTTGGTTTTGATGTAAAAAATTTCAAATCTTAAATAACAACAAATGAGTTTCCTTACACCATTATTTAGCTGCTAAAAATACATTTGTTCTTTAAATATACCACAACATTCAGAGGAAAAAACTTTGTTACATTAGGACCATAACCATCTCTATTAGTATGCTCGACCCGCAAGTGAGGCAATAACCTAGGACATAGAAATTTAAGAAACATTTTTTGGACAATGATTTTTTAAGTCTATATAAATATTTTATAGAAGATCAATTCGTTGGACCTCTTTTTAGTTATAATTGTGGACATTAACTTAACCAAACATTAGTTAAATGTGTTGTTAATGATTTTTGTTAGTCAAATTCTGTTTTAGAAAAAGAAAAATTAAACTTCAAAACTAAATTTGTTAACTCATCACTAGGATTTTAAAAATTTTATGATATTTTAATATTTTTTAATGAAATTAAAAAGAGTTTTTTTCAAGTTTTAATATAAATTTTATATAAATATTATTTATAATTTGGCATAAGAAACAGAAAGAGCAATAAAAAAAAACTTTTTTTGCTTAGAACATCGGAAAACGTCGGATCGGCTCTGTTCGTATAACATCTTTAAATATACCATATTATGCATGAAAGATCACATTTTATCCTTCTCCAGTTCTCCTGTATGGGCTATATAAGCATCCTGACGTACGTAATTAGCTTGTGGAAATTTTTATTTGAGTTTGGCAACGATTATTGTTCGTAAATGAAAATGTTCCATCCTGAAATCATAAATACGTATTTTTGGTAGTAGTGTGCGTGCATTATATGTCGGGGGGGGTTTGAAGAAAAATCTTGGACCAAATCACAAAAACGAAAACGTGGGGCTTTATTTGTGCCATTGTGTGGCTAATTAATATATGATGCATGCACGCATGCATTATACTCCTGATTTTCATCAATGTCACAACTCACAACATATACCAATTCAAAAGGTTCCTCTATATATCTTCAACGGTCACAAACATCAGATTTATGTTAAAGCCTGTATATAATGTAAATGTTATTATCATATAACCTTTACAACTTGAAACAGAAATATAACCATTTTTAACAAAAAATAAAAAATAACAGAAATATAACCACTATATTATATAAACCCTTATATAAAAGTCTCTCGTTTATATTTGTACCTACTTACATACTATAGAAAAATAAAAAATCTGAATGAATCAATTCCAAAAATTTGTGCTACAGCTCCCGACGTTAAAAAACATTAATAAAATAAGGTAGTGTCACTGTGACTGTGTATAAATAAGGAAAAGGAGATTTGTGTCATGTGATGGGATCTTCTCGGTGGATATCATATAAAGCTCTCTTCAAATATTGAAACTCATATCAGTTTTTGTCGCTTTTCGGCCGACATATCTTCGCATAAGTTCTATATAAATTTTATCTTTTCTTAACAGTAAAAAAGTATATTTTCTATCCTTTAAAAAATAAAAGAGTATATTTTCTAGATATCTACGATGTCGGCTAATATATATTTCTCTGACGAGTAAAAAGAAGATTCATTTCTCTTTCTTTGTCTTCAGATATTTCCATGGATGATTGGGTTTTGACGGTTCACTGCTCCTTGATTCGTACGCTGAAAATGCATATTTTAAACACTCAATCACCCGTAAATATCTTTATTTCACATGAGATGAGAGTCATGAGACATAGACGTTATAACTTTTGTTGGATATGGGTGTGAAGAAGAAGTTAGAATATCATCGAAACTCGAAACATAATGCACTAATTTACTTTATGCACCTCATAAATGAAAAAAAATTAAAACACTTTAATTATATGCATTTATAGGTTAAATTTGTCTTCCAACTTTACATGGGTGTATTGAAATGAACATTTGATGTGATTTAAGTAAAAATGATAAATTATATGTTTTTGAAACATGAAATTTAAATAAGTTTAGAAAGTGTTATTGAATATATGATTTAATTTGTAAATATCTCTTCAAATCATTCTTCAAATCATGTGCTATTGAATAAATGATTTTTAAAAATTCTGTCAAATCCATTGTTATTGGAAATGTTTTAAGTGGTAGGATTTTAGTGACTTCAAAGATTTTAGAGAAAATTTTTAGTTAAAAAATATAAGTATCAAAATATAATGGTTTTAGGTGAGATTACATAAAATTTTAATATTAAAACAGCCAGATCATCAAAATAATATAAATTTTGATTAAAACTCAATTCACTCAAATGTTCGGTTGGTTCAGTACATCATATTGTGTTTTTTTAAGAAAACATCCATTCTTCTATCAAAATATAAATTATAGTTGGTATATCATTTTTTCATATCAAAATATAAAGCAAACATTGTTAATCCACTAAAACTGTTCTTTTAAGATTTATTTTAATTTTACTTCTTACCGCAGAATATTTTTTTCAGTTACTAAGGCTCCGATTGGATATAGTATTAAAGTTGAATTGTAGTAGATTTTATAATTTGATGTAATTTGCAGTAAAATTTATGTGGTAGAAACTGTAGATTGATGTGGTATATTTACGGTAGAAATATGAGTTAGTATTCAGTTAAAATAACTTACCGGTAACTTTTAGGATGTATAAGTTGCAATATGTATTATTAAAAATAAATTAAATTTAAAATTATTATTAATAATAGCATTTTGTTAAAAAATTAATAGTAACATAATAGATTACATAAAATGATATTAACTTACGCATAATAAAATAAAAGCTATATTTTCGTAACATAGTAACAAAAAATTATAATGGACATATTAGCGATATACATTAATTATCTTCAATTATATATATATATATATATATATATATATTAGTGGATTATAAAGAGAAAAAAGGCAACAATAAAATTAAGGAAAATTTTGAAAATATGATAGTTTTTAAGTTTTTATTTGAGAATTGAATAGTTTTAAGGGTAGTTTGTGTATTAGGGTAGTTTTTAAAAATAAACCTCTTATATCTCTAATAAAACTACCCCAAAAACTACCCATTTCCCAAATAAAAACTTAAAACACCCTATACTCAAATAAAAACTTTAAAACTACCCTATTTCCTAAACCTCTCAATTAATTCTTAAGAATGTGTGTATTTGGCGATGAATATTAATAAAAAAACTATAATTGTGTCCACTTTTTAATATAAATAAATCAACAATTAAGACATCAAGACAATTTTGTCTAAACCATTCAAATGGAAACAAACGGTTTACAAAAAACTTTTACCAAGATTATTACAATCTTACTAACAACAATATTTGCTGAAATTATTAGATTATTTTAAATGGAAAAAAAAAAATCAAATCAAAATAAAAGAACGGTTTGAAAGTTTATACGATTAAAAATGGGATTACACAAATTATTAACTCAACCTCAACTTCTACCACATGCTATTTTTCATGATATTGGATTAATTTTTGAGTTAACAATTTTACCAAAGGCATACCTCAAATTTGCAATTCATCCATACCACATCTTAACTCAAACTTCAAACTTTTAAACTTTTAGTTTAATTCATGATTGGTAACATTTTTGACTTAACTATGAAGCATACTCCTCAAAGTAAATCAAAGTTACCACATGTTTCCAATCACGGCCTAAATCTACACAATGAAAGTTATCAAAATTTAAAATGTATGTATAGTTAAAAATAAATATAAAACATTAGAAACTTCGGTTTTGTAGTTTTGAAAAACATTTGTTTGAGTGGTATATTTAAAAAGTGGTAGGTTTTTCAAAATTCTAATGTTTTAATTACATTTAAATCGATTTCGATTCAGCTTCAGTTTTGTAGGTTTAACAATTTCACCAGTTGGTTTATAATAATGACTTCAATGTAAATATCTTTCTTGATTTGGTTTTGGTTTGATATATTCGGTATAATATCCATGTGAATGTCAATTGATCACGGTTCTCCGAATTTACCCGGTAAGTCTAAATTGATTGAAACATCAAAGAAAACCAAAAACCAAAAAAAGACAAAAAAAGGAAAGAAGGGTATTATTGTAATTTGAGTTACATTCAAATGCTTAAGGGCTCTTTATTTTGGGGGCATTTCTCTTTATTCTGAGATTTCAAAATCAAACGGCACTTTCAGATCGAGACGAAAATGGAAAAGATTTGTGTAGCAGTCAGGGTAAGGCCACCGGCGCCGGAATTATCACCGGAAAATGGATCTTCTCTCTGGAAAGTCGAAGACAATCGGATCTCTCTTCACAAGTCACTCGACACTCCAATCACAACCGCTTCTTACGCTTTCGGTAATACGTCTCCTTTCTTCTCAATCAATTCTGGGTTTTGATTTCAATAGATCTCAGTGAAATCGAAATTTTCTTCCTTTTAACTTTGGTGTTGTTCTGTATTATTGCAGATCACGTGTTCGACGAAAGTTCTACGAATGCTAGCGTTTACGAACTTCTTACTAAGGATATAATTCACGCCGCCGTTGAGGGTTTTAATGGTAATCTAATCTGATTCAAATATGAGTAAATCTCGAGCGATTTCGTTAGCTAAATTTGTTTTTGTTTCATAGTTTTGATGTATGGAGCTGATTTGATTTTGCCAGGTACTGCATTTGCTTATGGGCAAACCAGTAGTGGAAAGACGTTTACGATGACGGGTTCTGAAACTGATCCAGGAATTATTCGAAGATCTGTTAGAGATGTATTTGAAAGAATACATATGGTAGGAGATGTTAGGTTTATTCAGTGATACGGGAAGTGCAAAAAGTGTATAACTTTTGATTTATGTGTTTCATGTTCTTTCTTTGTAGATATCTGATCGTGAGTTTCTCATCCGGGTTTCGTACATGGAAATTTATAACGAAGAAATTAATGATCTTTTAGCTGTTGAGAATCAGAGACTGCAAATTCATGAACATTTGGAGGTTGGTTGGATCATCTTCACAAGTGTTATTATCTTCTCCATTACTTTGTTTAAGAGTGATTAAAGCTCAATTGTTTCTCTTTGATGTTACAGCGTGGAGTGTTTGTTGCTGGTCTTAAGGAAGAAATTGTTTGTGATGCTGAACAGATTCTAAAGCTTATAGATTCTGGAGAAGGTTTTTAAGCCAAAGCTAAACTAATAATCATTTTTTTTCCCTGCATTTTGCTTACGTCTGATGTGTATTTACATGTCTTCTTCAATTTACAGTTAATAGGCATTTTGGTGAGACAAACATGAACGTTCATAGTAGCAGGTCTCACACCATCTTCAGAATGGTACGGTTCAGAAGCTATGAAAGGAACATTCTACTGCTTCTAAGTATTTATTCTGATTTACTCTCTCTGGTGGGCTAGGTGATTGAGAGCAGGGGAAAGGAAAATAGTTCTTCGGATGCTATCCGTGTCTCAGTCTTGGTAAGTGATAATTTTCACCACGGATAACATCTTTCAAAAGTTTCTTGTAGAAGTTGCATTATGTAGAAGCTGTTTCTTTTTTTCTTATGTGTGTTCTTTTACTGTAATCTAGAACTTGGTTGACTTGGCTGGATCTGAGCGAATTGCTAAAACTGGTGCTGGTGGAGTACGGTTGACAGAAGGGAAGTACATTAATAAAAGCTTAATGATTCTTGGTAATGTCATCAACAAACTAAGTGACAGTGCAAAGCTAAGGTACTTTCTTACTCTTTATTTGGCTTACACGTAACAACAATGCAGCTCATCTCAGCTCATTTCTTACATTCCTGATTACAGGGCACATATTCCGTACCGAGATAGTAAGTTGACTCGAATTCTTCAGCCTGCACTCGGTGGTAATGCGAAGACCTGCATTATATGCACTATCGCACCGGAAGAGGTAAAATAAGTTACTCTGTGGTCAGGTTTTACATTTTCATGGCCTAGAGTAATAATCCAAAGCGCAAGAATCAGACAGTTTACTTATCACAACAACTTGTGTAGCATCATATTGAGGAATCAAAAGGAACTCTTCAATTTGCAAGCAGAGCCAAGCGCATCACCAACTGTGCTCAAGTGAATGAGGTCGGCATGTGAATTTTAAAGCATTTTAGCTTCTGTTGGTTTTTTGTAGACTTGTTGCTCTGTTTTTTTAAATCTTACTGCTCTATGTTATTTCTTTCCTCCAAAAGGATCATAGGATACATGCGTCCTATTGACTTGTTTTCTTCCTCTTAATCATAATACAATCTGACACTGTTTAAATGCTTCAGATCTTGACTGATGCGGCTTTATTGAAGCGCCAAAAGTTAGAGATAGAAGAGCTTCGTATGAAGCTTCAGGTATAGTCAATTTTTTTTCTTCAGTAAAATCTTGGAAATGGACGATACCAACATTGATAATATTTGAAGGGATCTCATGCCGAAGTGTTGGAACAAGAGATCTTAAAATTAAGCAATCAGATGCTAAAGGTAGGTTCTTTCCGATTTTTTTTAGTGTATGCATTGAATACAACATTGAGAAGACACATTATACAAAGCTACCATTTTTTATTTATTTCCAGTATGAGTTAGAATGTGAAAGGCTAAAAACACAGCTGGAAGAAGAGAGAAGGAAACAGAAGGAGCAGGAACAATGCATCAAGGAGAAACAGATGAAAATTGAGAACCTAAACAATCTTGTCACTAATTCAGACTTCAAGAGGAACCAGTCAGAGGTACGGATACATTCATTGCTTAACCAGATCTTTATGACGTTCCTCCACCATTACTATCCACACATTTTGCTAAAGTAAACATAACCTCAAAAAGAAAAACAGGCTTTAGTTAAAATTTAAGTGAAAATACAATTTATGTGGTTGATGTAGCTAACTCCTATCATCTCATTAGTTTTGTACTTTTGTTAGACAAGTTATTATTACTTTTAAGCTAAAGTGGTAGGCTTATATTTTTGGTTATGTAGAATCTTTGGTATAGTAACATCCTCATTTGGCAGGGAAGAAAGACTCCAGATCCGCTATGTAATGCCAATGATAGTAGCGATGTACCTGGGACTCCTTGCTTCAAATCAGCTTCCCATTCCTTTGTGGTTGCTCGATCAAAATATTCACTGTCTGATTTTAGTCCGATGGTTGATTCCCTTGGGGACGTGGCCGATGAAGACACATGGATGAAACTAAACAAGGGTTTTGTTGCAGACCTTGATAAACTCCAGTTTACACCTGCAGTTAAATCTCAACCCACTCCATTGACTACTGCAACCACGGTGAATAGATACATTTACTTTACTCCTGTTATCTTCCAATAGTGAAAATTATTTCTGCATGAAAAGCTCACAGAATCACATTGAAGAGAGACTTCTAGTATCTTCATTTTCCTTTTCATATCAGCTAGCATTCAAACATTCTATTTTATCAGAAACTGGCTGGTTGGTATGTAGCTCATGTATGTTGCGCATTACTGATTTTTGAAACTTCATATAGATGAATGAATACCCCGAGGTTATCCAAATTTATGCTGCTTGTATGGTTTTCAACAATACTGTGGCCATAATTATTCGCTCAACTTCATTTAGGAATGCTCGCGTGAAAATTACAAAGAGGTGGGAGATCTCAAAATTCAGATTGAGTTGCTGACCAATGAGAAGGACAGTCTTCAGGTTAGTCTTTATTGGTTTTGTTGGTTGTTCAAAATCAAATGTAGATGCCCTTTCGATTTTAGTTGGATAGTTCTCTGAGGTAGCTCTGAGCATAAATTTGAACTTCATATTTAAATTTCCTGAAACTAATAGAAAGATATTATTCTTTTTACTTCTCCCTCCTTCTTTTGCAATCTTCTTGATTTACTTTTAGTTCTTATTTTCTTAAACTGCATTTGATACCAACTGATTTGGAGTTAAAATGATTATTTGTTATGCATCAATTATGCACTCCTCAGGTAAAATTCAACGAACAAGTACTCGTGAACAACAAACTGATGGAAGAGATGTCTGAGCTTAAACAAGAAACGCTTCCCATGAAAGAAATTCCAAAAAGGTTATCTGAGTCAGTTGCTAATTGCAAGGATGTCCACAAGGATGTTATAGTGACAATGAAGGTGAACAGCTTACTTTTTCTTGTGTGATTTTAACTTTGAGATTATCAATAAAATGACATATGATTTCACAAGTGTTTTCTCTTGCAATTTGTTAGAGTATAATCGCTGACAAGAAATCTCCGACGGCAAAGTTGCTCTTTGGTACAACTGAAATCACAACGAGCCTTCTGTCAACTCTAGAAACACAATTCTCAATGATAATGGATCGTCAGAAAGTGGGTAGCATAGATCATCCGTTATCTGATCAATGGGAAACACTTCGTGTGAATCTGAAGAACACAACCACATCCTTGCTAACAGAGGCCCAAGCAAAAGATGAACTTCTTAACTGCCACAACAAGGTAGCTTCCTTGCCACCATCATCAAGATACGGATCGATTTTATTAGTAGTTTCA
Source organism: Cardamine resedifolia (assembly GCA_014578085.1). Classification (NCBI taxonomy): domain Eukaryota; kingdom Viridiplantae; phylum Streptophyta; class Magnoliopsida; order Brassicales; family Brassicaceae; genus Cardamine; species Cardamine resedifolia. Next base: position 22,716 of record VBRH01000326.1, on the reverse strand, counting down.
ATAGTTTTGCTAGGATACGTTGTCTCTCTTTTTAGGAGTTTAGTCCAGTGAAACCTTTGCATAATGTTGAAGAGCAAATAAATCTAATAAAATGGCGTTCTTTATACGGCTTTTCCTGGTAATCTAACAAATAGCAAGGACAGTTTGTTGCATACTAAAGCCAAAGCTCTGAGTTCGGATCATAACTTATAAGTGTTTCCTTTGACTTCAGCATAATAAGTCTCATTAAACTAAGTCCTCACCGTTTTCACCATTTACATTTAAGAAGTTAAAAAAGATTAAACCTCAGATCCTTTCTAATACGTGTGTGTAGTCAGAGCAATGTTGCCAGAAAGAAAGCAAGAACTGATTCATGTTTGGTTAATTATAGATTCTTGTGGTCAGACTACTATTTCTCCATCTCTAAGACAGGTTTTGAATGTGATTTTAAAGGGACTAGAAACAGCTGCATTGGAGGAGAAAGAGAAACTGAAGTCTGAGCTAAGCATCATCAAGGAAAGATATAACGAGGTTGAGAAAGAGTTGTGTTTGGATAAACAGCTTCTAGAAGCTTCAATAGAAAGCCATGAGAAGCTGTTAAAAGAGGTACAGTTTCTGAAAGAAGAACGAGAGGCCTTCGACGTAAAAATCTCTCAATCAACGCAGAGATTGAGAGTGATTGCAAATGATAAAGAGAATGCTTTAAAAGATCTTAATGTGGAAGTGAAGAGGAGGAAAGAGATGGAAGAAGAGATTAAGCAAATCAGCTTTGCTTTTGCGACAAGGCACAAATCTTTTGTGTCTTTTCATAGTGAAATCAAATCCAAAATGCAGAAACTAACCACTCGAAATCCAAAATCTTCGTAGCATAAAAACAGCTCTTTGTGTTTATTTTAAGCTATTGTAGCAGTTAAGTTATGTATTTCATTGACAACATTAGCTAACTGTAAAACCAAAGGTTAAAAGCTTATTTCCTTTGTAAGCTCATCATTAGAAGTTGACATAATTAATTGAATCGAAATGAAAACTTCATTAATCAGAAGCCAACCGAAAATTTACCGAACTGTGTAGAAACATATATACCAAATTATTTGAACCGAATGTAAATTTTGTCAACGAATCGAATTAACCAAATTCGTTTTTTTTTAATATATATATATATATATATACTAAAAATCGTATATATATATATATATACTATTTTGTATTTTCGGGTATTTTCGCACATTTCGAATATTTTGGTATTAAAATAAAATCAGATTCGAGTATTTTTACTATTTTTAGGTATTTTAGTATATTTCAAATATTTTGGTATTAAATTTTTTTCGGGTTCGAGTATTTTTGCTATTTTGAGTATTTTAATACATTTTAGATAAATTTTACTAAATTTGGATACAATATACCCGATTATATCCGAATTTTTTTTCCAGTTTTTATAGGTACTATTTTTATTGAACCCGAAGCGACCGAACCCGATCCAAAACTCTATGAATATTTATACGGATCCAAAACTTCTATACCTGAAATATCCGATCCCGATCGGTTCCTACCCGAACGAATATTGGAATGCCAACGCCTAGGCTTATTCATCACTGGTTAAAAAAAACCAAAAAAGAAAACATAAAAGAAAAAGTCGTGAACGGCAGGATTCGAACCTGCGCGGGCAAAGCCCACATGATTTCTAGTCATGCCCGATAACCACTCCGGCACGTCCACATTTCTGTTGGTTAGACTGAAGTGTAAGTATTTATTTTATTACACATTGTTGCAAATCAGATTGGGCTTAGTTAAGCCCAAAGTTTAAGGGAGATTAATGACGGAAGGAGATAGAGAGGAACAGACACTAAACTAATCCTCTTATGGTAATGAACGAGAAAGTAGAGAGTCAACGGTCAAAGCGTTGACCAAATCTCTCACTCTCACCACCCAAATCTCTCCAACTTTCTCTCTCTCCGACCAAATCTCTCCGGCGATCTTCGTTGCCTCACCGACGAATCTGATTTGTACCCAACACTCAGCGGGTAAGCTCTCTGCAAATTCAGATCGTTACAGCTCAATCTCTACAACGATCAAGACTCATCTTTTTTGTTCCTTTCTCTGTTCAGAAGCTTTTGTAGATAAATTGGTGAAATCTAAAATTTTATACATTCGAGGGATTTGAAACAATAATTTCATAATTTATGATAAGTTTTGAGGTTAGAGAATCCTAAGATCAAACTAAAAATTTGATCTTTCCTTCTCAGTTGTTGAATCAGTTCAATAAAATTTTGTGTTCTTGAATAGTCATTTTCAAAATTCTTGAAATGTTATATAACTTGTTAAATCGGTTATTAATTGTTCAAATTTCAATAAAGTTTCGATTTTTATTCGTTTCTTTTATGTTCTGATGAGAAGGGAAGAAGAATGGCAACTCCAGTTGATCCACCAAATGGAATTAGGAATCAAGGGAAGCATTACTTCTCAATGTGGCAAACACTTTTCGAGATTGATACCAAATACGTGCCAATCAAACCGATAGGCCGAGGCGCTTACGGTGTAGTCTGTTCTTCGGTTAACAGAGAGAGCAATGAGAAAGTGGCGATCAAGAAGATCCACAATGTGTTTGAGAACAGGATTGATGCTTTGAGGACTCTTAGGGAACTCAAGCTTTTACGCCATCTTCGACATGAGAATGTGATTGCTCTTAAAGATGTAATGATGGCTAATCATAAAAGAAGCTTTAAGGATGTCTATCTTGTTTACGAGCTCATGGATACTGATCTTCACCAGATTATCAAGTCTTCTCAAGTGTTAAGTAATGACCATTGTCAATACTTCTTGTTCCAGGTATGCGATTTACGCGTTCTGTTGCTTTGTATCAATGAAATGGTTTTTTACTTGCTTTTTATTTTCTTTTGTGTAGTTGCTTCGAGGGCTCAAGTATATTCATTCAGCTAACATTCTCCATCGAGATCTGAAACCCGGTAACCTCCTTGTGAATGCAAACTGCGACTTAAAGATATGTGACTTTGGACTAGCGAGGACGAGCAATACCAAAGGTCAGTTCATGACTGAATATGTTGTGACTCGATGGTACCGAGCACCAGAGCTTCTCCTTTGTTGTGACAACTATGGAACCTCCATTGATGTCTGGTCAGTCGGTTGCATATTCGCCGAGCTTCTTGGTAGAAAACCGATATTCCCGGGAACAGAGTGTCTAAACCAGATTAAACTCATCATTAACATTTTGGGGAGCCAAAGGGAAGAAGATCTCGAGTTTATAGATAACCCGAAAGCCAAAAGATACATAGAATCACTCCCTTACTCACCAGGGATATCATTCTCTCGTCTTTACCCGAATGCGCACGTTCTAGCCATTGATCTGCTTCAGAAAATGCTCGTTCTTGATCCTTCGAAAAGGATTAGCGTCACGGAAGCGCTTCAGCATCCTTACATGGCGCCTTTATATGACCCCAATGCAAATCCTCCAGCTCAAGTTCCTATTGATCTCGATGTAGACGAAGACGAGGATTTAGGGGCAGAGATGATAAGAGAGTTAATGTGGAAAGAAATGGTTCATTATCATCCAGAAGCTGCTTTCATGAACAACACTGAGCGCTCTGAGTTCTAAGCTCAAGTCTTTTGCTGGTAATTTTCAGAGAGATCTTTCAAATACTTTTTGTTTTTTAATTTATGTTCATGTTTGGTTTTTAAAATGTTATTAATAATAGTATCAAATAACAAAAACTTATAGATATATGTTATTTGTTTGTGTCATGGAAGCTCTGTTTTGGTTTTGTTTTGGTTACAACTTACAAGCTTAAGTGTGTAACGTTTGTACATAAAGAGTTATGTTTAATCCATTTAATTGAATATACAGTTTGAAACATAAAGTATATATGTAACATGTATTAACACTTTCGAAAAAGATAGCTCATGATTATTTCAGTAAATAAAACATATGCATAGTGGAATTTCCGGTTTAAGCCCTAATAATTTTCAATGATATATAGAATGTTCCAATTTATTTCTGATTACAAAAATTGATCTTTTGACTTTCACACCTAATCCTTAAGCTGCGTTCAGTTGGATTCATGGAATGTAGCTTTTTTTAATACCTAATCAATTGTATTTAATTTGTTTTTTCACCAAATCAATTGTATTCTAAAATAAATTAATACGAGAATAAAATCGGTAGTGAAAATGCATTATTACGGTTGTGTCATCACTTAACGTTTTTTTTTTAAAATCATTCAGCATTTCATGTATATTCCAATAATTAAAAAAAAAACACAGTACATAAGCATTTTGTAATGTGCCTAAGAAATTTTGAATTTTAAAGTCTATATGAATCCTATAAACATTTTTCTTCAGTGGTATACATAGATGTCTTTTTTTCTTTTGAAAATAATGAATGTTGAGACTAGACTGACTAGTAATGCATTTATTTATTAAATATAAATATATATAAAGATATATATATATATATATATTTGAATTATTTAGTGATATAGAATTTTTTAATGATTGGTATTCTATTTGTAATGATATAAATTAAAGGTTAGTCATTACTCATTAGTAACATGTATACGCAGGTATCTTTTTAATGATTGGTATTCTATTTGTAAGATTTTATTTAGAGAAAAAAAAAACATTTTGATGAATAGTGTGTGAATAAGAATCTTTTAGAAAAACCTAATGAGATCATTGAACAGAATAAATTTCCACAGCTAAAAGAGATAGAGATTCTAGAAGCTAAGAGAGATAGAGATCATTGTAATCACAAGTCAATCAATCCTCATCGTTTAGGTCGTTTCGACGCTATTTCAACCTTCTTCAATTCGTTTTACCATTCATATAAACTGCTGTTACAGTGTAATTTTATTGCACTAATAACCATATCTATAATGATAAAACTACTATTTGCTTGTAAAGCATCCTCAGTTATTGAGAAAACCTCTATCAAAAAAGTGTTAAGTTTAGGTGATCAAATAATATTACTAATTCACTTCAATTACAATTATACTTTTACAAATATAATGGTACTTTCAAATAACTTTTTTCTATTTCCGCTCAATTTGCTTTTTGTTTAATTGGTAGTTGATCTTGGGCAAGATGTAAATTCTTTTCTCCAAATTTAATTTTTTTTTTTTTTAATAACTTCGTAAGTTCGGGCAGAAACCCTAATTTCCGTGGGTCCGAAGTCACCATTTATTCCATTCCCTTTGAAAATGTCCATCTTTCCAAAGGTGATTGAACTAAGAGCATGTGCAGTGGAAGGTTAATCTCTCAACAATATAAAAAAAAAAAAAACTTAAAAGTAGGAAAGAGATATGAGAATCGGTTCTCATTTGAGAACCTTTGAGAATATGTTTAGAGACTCATTTGTCACATGTATTATTATGATTAGTTTTATTTTTACTTTATAATTTTAGATTTTTAAAAACAATTAAATTAAATCTAAATCATTAAAATAATATATCTGAGAGACTTATAGAGTCTCTATCCACTGATCATGCTATAAGGATACAATGAATCCAATTTCAAATGCTAAACCACTAGACTACCGCACCTTGGTAACAAATTTAATATGATAGGAATAAAAATCACATATATGTTGGAAAATAGAGGGTGAGATCTTCTGTATTGTCCGGTGATTGTGTTATATGGTTCTTACAAAAAATGTTGAATCAGATCTTTTTAGTTTGATGCAGGAGATTGCTAAAAACTCAGATAGATCAAGCTTTCTTTGTCAAGTTAATTCACTCATGAAATTAGTCTGATGGATTAAAGTTATTTGAAAATATCATTCGCCTAGATCACCCAAAATTAATTAACTTTAACAGCTGAAATTAAACAATACAATTAGTATCAATTATGCTTCAAGTACTACAGTTACCATTAAGGAAAACAGAAATTGTGTGTGTTTTTTTTCTTACATAATGTTGTTGCAACAATATTGTAGTCCGCTAGAACTACTATTATTCAGGTCTCATTAAATGATCGATGTATATACATATGTATATAGTCATTTCCAAACACAGACTGGAAAAGTAAGGTATTAAATAAAACATGTAGTATTAGTAGTTAACGAGCATAACAACATTTAATTCCATTAACATCGAAAGAACGAACAACACTTATGTCACACTCACAACCATAAATAAATCGAGAAAGCTAATATAAAGCCATAAAGAACAACCAAATAAAAACTAATAAAGCCACCGAAATCATGTGAACAATAATACATCAAGTTTTTTTTTTTTGTTAAAACACATCAAATTTTCGAGCTAAGTAAACTGACCTAACTGGCTAATCAAATGAGTTGCGATAACCCTTTAACAAAAAAAAAAGTTGCCAAGATGTTTTGAGTGTGTTGCTTTCGAGTGTTTTAGTTTGTCATTTTAATTTTCCAATCTTTTGTATTTGTTGTAGCTTAGCTTTGTTCTTTGTTTGTAGTTTTGATATTTCTGTTTTCTTTTTGTTATCTTTGTAATCTCTATCGAATTTTTTTTTTTTAAATATATAAAAGTTAACATTTTATCCAAAACAAAAAATGAGTTGCTAAGAAGAAAAAAAACTTTCAAAGAGTCCCACTAGATTTTGCTTTTTGTCGAAGCCAAAAATAGACATTACGATAAATAATTAAAAATTAATATTTATGTCGTGAAAATTTATGAAAGAAAAAACAGACATTTTTTTTTTTTACTTCTGCCGCAAGAAAGTCAATGAACAAGACCAAGACGCGATTATGTTCTTTATTTCGTAGAAAGTTCTGATCTTAAAAACAATATAAATTCTGAGATCCTCAGATTTGACCAAGTTATAACGCTTCATCAGATCCAGTCAATTCATCAAATCCATTTTTTATTTAAAGTAACATATTTTGTTATCGGTTTTATTAAAATAATATTCTTGTCGCGTCAAGCCTTTTAAAATTTAATTAAAATCATAAAATACAATATAAAAAACATACAAATCCCGTATATTAATAACAAGGTCGTCTCTCTTGTCTGCAAAACAAATCTCGATAACGAAATACCAAAAAAAAAAAAACCTTGAAACTCTTTGAATCTCTCAAGAACAGCTCATAAGATCATCGACTGAAACTAAAATGGTGAGCCCATTTAGATCTCCATGTTCTTCCCCAAGAAAATCAAGAAAAGAGAGCAAGAACCCTTATTCAAATCGTGGACTTGACAAATTCTCTGAGCTTCTCTCAGAGCTCGACGAGAAGAGACAAAACATCTACTCGAAAAAGCTCGATTCCGGTGGTCCTCCTCTTGTCCGATTCGTGTTCACAAGCTCCGGCGAGTGTGTCCCCGTTGTGATAAAATCGTCTTATCTCCACAAGAACACCAAGAAGACGAAGAAAGATGTTACTGATAAAATCAAGACAGAAGTCAAAGAATCGAAAACAGAGGAAATCAAGAAAACAGAGCCTGAAACAGAGCAGAAACATAGCTGTGTTATAAACGAGAATCTAAAGAAGATCGCTAGACCGAATCATTTCTTGCCTGTGACTACGATCTTGGTTCTTGTTTTCTTGGCTTTCTTTGGAAGATCTGTAGCGATTATGTGTACTTGTATCGCTTGGTACTTGGTTCCAACGATTCAAGAACAGAGCGAAAACAGAGGATCTTCGTTTTATGCGATGAAGAAGAAAGATTTCGCTAGGAAATTGAGTATTGAAAACAGAACATCGTTTAATCCAAGAACTCTTCGTGATCATTCTCCTCCCAAGTAGAATTTTCGTTTTTTGGCTGCTCGTGATAAAAAAAACGCGTGACCCAGCAAAAAGGCTTTTTTTTTTTTAATTAATCTTTTGTTTTTTACTTGTTATTTTTTTTTTCTTTTGTTTCTTCTCTGTTTCGTTCATAGTTGTTAATTTTGAGACAGCTGAATTAGCAGAAATTCCTGTTCATAGATGTATATATGCAGTTGGAAGATGTTCTTTGTTACATTTTATCTACTGAAAAACATAAACTTTTAAGCAGAAAAGTTTATCTAACTGAGAAAATAATTCTAGTTGTTACCAAAAAAATAAAATAATAATAATTCTAGTTGTTTTTCGAATAGTTATGAGCAATATAATTTAGTTTCCATACCTATATGCATTGAAGAAGTGACAGATATGTATATAGATAAAAAGTGCACCTATCACTAATGAGGATTAATGAAGATAAAAGAAATATGGTGACAATTTTCCTCTTAACATTTATGACGGATAAATAATTCAATTTGTAGACGGAAATGACAATGTGACATATACATATGAGAAATTTTGATAAAGAGTAGATTTTGTTTTTATCAAAAAACAAAAAGAGAGTAGATTTTGTTACATTATGCAGCTACGTTAAACTACATGTTTTGGTCATTTTGACAAAGTAATTATGAGAAAAGAAGTATAACTTTCAAGTTTCAACCTATCATCAACAATAATTAATGGACCAAAATT
>VBRH01000326.1:0-14261 GCA_014578085.1 Cardamine resedifolia | reverse complement strand
AAACAATAATTAATGGAAATGATAGAAAGATGGTGATGCAATACATTTGTCATTTTCCTCTAAAATAATAATTTCGTTAGTTTCTTCTAATAATTCAATTAGTTTCCACTTCACAACAAATACATGGAAAACGTGACATTGGATAGAAAGTGAAGCTATCATCAATGATGATAACTAATGGAAATAAAATGTAGACCGTAGATGTGAGATTATTATGTATCTCTTTTAGGAGAGACCATATGCCTCAGATAGATTCTAGATATCAATTGACTTCAATGGAAGTTTTATAGGTAACGGTCTTCTCAAGGAGTTTTGAGATTAAAAGTCGTTTTATGGATAAAATCTTGTCCGATCCAAAAGACTTTTTTACTTTTTATGTTATTTTATTGGATTGGATTGTATTTACACTTAAGAAATAGTAAGGTTAATTGGTGATGGATATTCTTAATAAAATCCATGAATCAAAATGATTGAAAACTTGGCAGTTTGATAACATTCTCTTGCTTTAAAATCCATAGCTCAAACGAAATTGATTTGTTGATAGGGTTGCAACACATGCCAATGCCATACTTGAGAGCTCAAGAGTCCTCAATAACTGTTGAAACTCAATTTTGACATAAATGCTAAAACCTAAATTCCCGGCAAATTTTTCGTTGAAGTCCATCATCGGAACTACCGGATCTTGGGGTCTTTGGAATCCTTGTAATGAACACTCTAAGATAGTGTATTTACATGTCAAAATCGAATTTAATTTGAATGAGAAATGAAGGTCCAAAGTGGATAGCTTGGAAAGCTTATAAAACTTGTAATTTTGACTAAGTATCAAAATAAGCAAATATCCTACATTGGATAGAGAGTGAGAGATGAATGACTATTATGCAAAATCACACACACCCGTCGCCGGTGTATCGAGTTGGGCTTGAGCTTAGGCTTGGATCTTGGTGAATGTGGGCATTTGGACCACAAAGGATTATTCTTTTTGGAACAATTTTCTATTAACATTTTTTGTTAATTTTCCGTTAAGATTTTTTGCATAATTTTGGATAAATAAAAAAACTTCTAGATTGCGTCAAAAATATTTTCGTAATATTTCTGAATCTTTATCCTTGCGGAACAAGGCGGAATATTCACGGAATATTTTCTTACGAGCTTATCCCTTGAGTGATAAGGTATAATATTCGCAGAATATTCTATTTTTGTGGATCAAGCCAAATCTCGTAACGCTTATCTCTTTCTTGGGATCAAACTATCCCTCACTATAAATAAGGACCTCGCCTCATTCTCTCAAATAATCCAATAACGAAAACAAAAGCTTCTAACAATCTTCTTCCTCTTCTTAAAAAAAAATAAGTCTCGAGAGTATATCGTAGATCTAGTTTATAGATTCTATAATCGGGTGTCGCGATTATAGTTTCAACACGGTTGTATCCTGGGATTCAGAATCTCATTAAAACCGCCATACTACGGAAGATTTATTGAATTAAGGAAATAGATCATATCTTGCTTCCACGTATTCGTCTTTCCTGGAAATGGATTTTGTTCGTGATTTTCAATGTCCAACAATATTTAACTAAACTGACTTCAATTTTACCATTTAAAATATAATAATTAAATTAATATTAAACAAATTCTTTTACAAAAACAAAACTTTATTTCTTTTTGAGAAATTCATGCCTATCTATTTTTTCTTTTCTTCAAATCAATCAAGCATACTTCGAGACACAATCACCCACACCAACTCAAAAGTTCCTTTTCCTCATTGTTCCAAAGGGAATATATTTCCGATATTAAATTCGAGTCAAGTCTTGACATAAGAACAAGAATCAGGTCCTCAACAGATATCTAAAATACAAATCCACCATCATAAACCTAGAAGACACATTGCTACATCTCCCAAGTTCCTTAAGACCTCATCTCATTGTTCTACTCCTGCCAATAAACAGATTTAAGACGACATCAGAATCATCATTATCTCGATTCAGCATTTTAGTGTATCATCATAATCATCATACATTACCCTGAATCTTTTCCGGCGTAAATCATCCTGATTGTATCCAAAAGACTCGTTTCTGTATCCGCCATCTCTGTTATCTAATGCCCTCCTCAAGTTCCGGAAGAACCCAACCTTGTCCCATGTTAGTTCATAGTCTGCCTTTAGCCGAGTACCTTCCTGCTCAGATGAAAAAACCCAGAAGACATTATTAGTCATGTTCCAATGCCTACAAGACCAATACTGACAAAACTACTACTTGTCTAATTATTTCTCCATAAACAATTGAACAAAACTTCACCTACTTACTTTCAAACAAGAAGTATTGAACATGGCATATACTGATGTTACAGAGCCCGAAATTTGTTAGACATGAGTGGCTTTACATCCAATAATCTAGTTTTGGATACAGAGCAGATTCTTGTTTTGGATACAGAAGCAGGTTCTAGTTTTGCATACAATCTAGTTCCAGATTCAGCAGAAGCATCCACCAACAACATTATTGCAAATGATAAAAACTCGTCTGCTATTTAAGAAGATTATGCAACAGCAGAACAGAGAAAGCTACCATCCCACCATCTCCAATTGTCCCAAAACATTTGTCTAATGAAATCTAAAATGATTCTTTTGCAATAGATGATACCTTTTGCATAGAGCGACCACAGAAAGCCTTCATAGCATTGACGAAGTCGTTGTACTTCTCGAACTGAACCACAATCTTACAATGAAGACCTGATACAAGGTCTCCATTCTCCTCATCTGCGTCCTTACCTAGATCATCGTCCTCAGCAACATTAAGATTCCTATAGAGGATGAGTTAATGCAGCTGAACATGGATTTATCGAAATTATCGGTATCACATTAACATCACACTATCATTGGTAAACAGCACGTTCATAACAATATGAAACCCTTATTAGTTGTTAGGTAAGATTTTCATCCACCAACTACACTTAACCAAGAAACTTCATACAAAATGTCAGCTCTTTTGATCTACATGAACAACTTCTGTAGACTATGTGCAAATGTAGATGCATAAAATCTATCGAAAATACCACAAATCCAATGAAATTTGCAATAAGTGAGCCATAGATCAATCTCAACTCTCATAGTGTCACATTCTTGAAGCAAACCTATTAATGTTCTCTTCTATTCTATCGGTAAAAACACAATTATGGACGAACAAAATCAAATTGGACATGAATCTTACCTAATTTTTCCAAAGCTGGAGAATATAGTATGTGTAACCAACATTGAAGGCTTTGAAGATACTCTTGGCTCTGCAAACCATCTTGATGGCACACCTCTAAGTATTATCGTATCAGCCTCTCTTCTTCCTTCCCTTGGATGTCCTACAAATCACAATCACATCAAATACCCGAAAAATAGTAAAAAATCAAGTTCCAAAGTTGAAGAACTAAGATTACCAAAAGCATAAAACTCCTCCCAATCTTTCTTCAACATCTCGAAATCATCTGAAATCGGAAGTATTACACTAAGCTTATACTTAACTCCTTCCAAATTAAGCTCAATACCATTCATCTTCTCCACCAAAACTTTCCTCCAATCAAGAAATTTTTTCTCTAACCCTTTCACATCTATCTCTCTATCAATCTCATCACTGTCCTTCTTCTTCCTCTTTTTACCTTCAAGAAACCCTAAATCGCGAATAAACAACGATCCATGAGCTACTGGCTCCTCACGCTTCCGTTTCTTTAAGTCCTTGTGACGGCGAACTACGATGTCTTCCTCCGGAACTGTGACCGAAGGTACGACGGAGTTTTTGAGGAAATCTATTAAGGATCGTTTGAGTTGCCATTCGTCGATGGGCTTGGATACGGAAGGGACTACAGGGTGGATTGTGAGACAGAGGTTGACGCGCGAAACTAGAGCGAGGCCGTTTTCTTCGATTTCTAGGGTTTCAGTCGGAGTTAGCTCTTCTAACGATCTCATTTTTCGCCGTCGCTGCAAAATTCAAATGCGATTGGCTCTGAGTCTTGGGGAAGATAGTAAACAGTAATAAGATAAAAGCAGTATTTCAGTGTTCAGCTTAAACCCGAATTTCCGAATCGGTTCCTTTCGTTTTTTTTTGTTTTTGTTTTGTTTACTGTTCTTTTTGGGAAAAACATTTCATAAACGGTCAAAAATTAAAGATTAGTTTGTACTTTGTACTACATCAAAAATATATGTTTTGTTATGAAAGTAAAAAAATATAGGCAACACATATTACACATTTGCATAAAATCATTTATAAAATATAATTTGTGTAGAACATATTATTACTATGCGTTACTTTTCATTTTCTATATAAACGAACGAATTGTAAAACACATCTCACCGCAATAACATTTTATTGTAATATATCTCTCTTTTATCTTCTATCAGTATCTCGATTCTTTTATGTGTATAAATTTTTCGTATTTATTTATATTTATTTTTATAAGAAATTATAATTCTTTTTATAACATGTTTGTCTTTTTTGTGTGTATCAAATATGTTTGTCTTATAATATTATCATAAATGAAAACACTTTCAAGAAAGAAAAAAAACTAGTGATAAAAGGCAACAAACACATCTCTCATATAAAAAATACTCTGGTAACTTTATTTTTATTGAATATTATGTGACTAATAATAGTTTATAGTTCTTTTTCTTATAATTGACTAAATTATATTTGTTTATATATTAAGAAAACTTTTTAAAAACAAAAGTAACTTTTTAATATGTATGTTTTTACCGAAAACATAATAAAGTATAATTTTGATGTATATTTTAATAACTTTATAGTATATAACTGCTATTGTACTCATCATAAACAGTTTAAAATGTAGTATTATGAATATCTTTAAATCGCTCACGTTGAAATCAATAAAGTTTTTTTTTTTTTTCTGTTTTTAGCCGATGAGAATGTTTTTGATGATAATAAAAAAGTTGTGTTAAATGATTTTTAGTTTTTTACGCATTCACATATGAGGAAAGGAAAAAAAAAAAAAACTAAAAAATTTCAACTTTTGTGAAATTTGAAATATTTGTTAATTACTACGTGTTTCTGTGTTAAGTTATATGACCCGTCTTCCCGACGAAAACATACACACACACAAACAATTTTTTTTAGCTTAGCACCGTCGCGACCGAATTCGAATTTCCGGTATTTCTATCGCCGGAATATCCACCGCCCGTGGCTACCAGTAACGGTTCTCGTCGGATCTAGCGGCTCCCTCTCTTCGTCCAGATCTCGTTCTTTATTCGACCTCGATTCGCTGAGAATTTGTGCAAGTTGCGATGGAAGCGATCGATGAGCTGTCGCAGCTTTCGGATTCGATGAGACAAGCGGCGGCGCTGCTCGCTGACGAAGATCCCGATGAGACTTCTTCTTCAAGACGGCCAGCCACTTCTCTCAACGTCGTCGCCCTAGGGAATGTGGTAGGTTCCATTTCCTCGATGTGGTTGTATTTGGGGGGTTTTGTTTGTTAGTTTTATGCTGTGATCGAGTGTAGATTTTGGATGCCATTTCGTGGATCTTGTGGATCTCGATTAGGTTTTGTTGAATGTTCCCGTAACCTAGGAGTTTGGTAGGATGCAATTCTTCGTTCGTAGCTTGTTCTGTTGTGTTTCTCTTTATCAGGGATGATTTGATTCTATGAGATTAAAACCTGTGAGGTATTGCTTTAGGAGAGAAGGTTGATGTGTTTGATATTTGAAACTATGAGAAATCTATTTAAGAAAGTGTATTTCAGGAAGAAAAATGTATGAGCATTGCATTTCAGAGTGTGTTTTCGCTAGTCGCTGTGAATTTTTCTTGTGACTGGAACTTATAAGGTTTGGAAAAGAAAATTTCTTATGTGTAGACTTAAGTTATCTCACTTTGATTGCTGGATCAGGGAGCTGGAAAGTCTGCAGTTCTGAATAGCTTAATTGGTCATCCAGTTCTGGTAAGTTGTATATTGAGTGTGCGGGAATTTGTGTATGTCACTATTGGCTGATACATTTCTTATAGTAACGACCTTCTGTTTTGCCTGTCTGCTACAATTACTATGGATAGCCGACGGGTGAGAACGGTGCTACACGGGCTCCTATAATCATTGACTTGAGTAGGGAGGAATCACTGAGCAGCAAGGCAATAATCTTGCAAATTGACAATAAAACTCAACAAGTTTCTGCAAGTAAGGCTCTCTATGTGCGCATATGAAATTTGTCACTGATTTGTAAAGTTCTTTCTGCATGTAAGATACTTTGTAATTTTTCCGTTTGTTTCGAATGGGTGTATTATAGGTGCCCTAAGGCATTCTCTACAGGATAGGCTTAGTAAAGGAGCCACAGGAAGGGGTCGTGATGAAATATACCTAAAACTTCGTACCAGCACAGGTAGCTCCTTTCTTACTTGCACAATCATAAATGTGAAGTCCCATTTATTGGTCAATTTAACAAAACCCATATTATGAAATGCTAAGTTGGGTATCTGAATGTCACCTACTTCGGTGAATGGCTCAGCTGTAGTGTGTTGCCACCACTAAGTCTATTGCACGTTAGAGCTTAAACTTTTTTTTGTTAGCATCTGAAGCTAAATTGTGGAAATTGGATCTTGTATCTAATGAAGCTCTTACTTAAAGTCCTCTCTGGAACATGTCTAATCACATATCACTTGTTCTCTTACTGTTTTATGTAATCATCATAACATATTTGTGCCCTTAAATTGCAGCTCCACCACTGAAATTGATTGATTTGCCTGGACTGGACCAGAGAATTGTGGATGAGTCAATGGTAAGATTAAGAACTGTTGGATGCCTTTGTAATCCCCCTAATCCACCCGTCAACCATGAAGATTTTGAACTTTATTTATTTATTCAACGTTCTGGCTGAAAGGGCAAAGGGGCAACAAATATTCATTATCATATTTCCTTTTCATTTCGTAATCTGTTTCTTTCCTCTTTTGGCAAGATTGGTGAACATGCACAGCACAACGATGCTATACTGCTGGTTGTTCTGCCTGCTAGCCAGGCATCTGAAATTTCGTCATCTCGAGCCCTGAAGATCGCAAAGGAGTATGACCCAGACAGTGAGTACATAGGCACTTTCATTATATTTCTTAACTACTGTGGTGACCTTACTGTATTTCGATTTACTGTATACTATAACAGAAAAAATTAACATCACTCCCTGTTTATAGGTACTAGGACAGTAGGAATTATCAGCAAAATTGACCAGGCAGCAGAGAACCCAAAATCCCTTGCAGCAGTTCAGGCTCTTTTATCAAATCAGGGACCTTCAAAAACAACTGATATTCCATGGGTTGCACTTATTGGTCAATCTGTCTCAATTGCATCAGCGCAGTCTGGAGGCAGTGAGAATTCTTTAGAAACTGCTTGGCGGGCCGAGAGTGAAAGTCTTAAATCCATTTTGACTGGTGCTCCACAAAGCAAACTTGGCAGAATTGCCCTAGTGGACACCCTTGCTAGCCAGATTCGAAGCAGAATGAAGCTCAGGCTTCCAAATATCTTGTCTGGGTATTTCCTCTCTCCATATACTTTCTTTAATATGTTATATTTGCAAATGAAATATGGATTGTATGTTTTGCTTATATTCTATACTGGTAATTTAGGGAAGACTTACAATTTGCTCCATGAAAGCCAACCTGTTTCGTTTCCTTGAAGTTGAAGTCAATCTTTAGGCTTTCAATATGTTTCTTTCGTCTCCTAATATGTGATGGCTGTCTTTATTTTTAGTTTTCTGCATGATTATTCAGGAACATGATTTTGGTTCTTGTGAATATTCTGAACTTGCAATTTTCTTTCTTACATGCACAGACTCCAGGGTAAGTCTCAAATAGTGCAGGACGAATTAGCAAGGCTTGGGGAACAACTGGTTAGTAGTTCTGAAGGTACAAGAGCAATAGCTTTGGAGCTTTGCCGTGAGTTTGAGGACAAATTTCTTCTCCACTTGGCTGGTGGTGAAGTGAGTATTTTCCTACATAAAGCTGAACAATACTTTAGCCTTCTCATTTTTGTAGTTTTAATGGAAAAAGTATGGTGCTGTTTTGATGAATACGATAAAGAAATTCAGTAAGACTGCCTTATATCATTGAGGATTACACGAAACTAATATTGGACGATGCTATATGTTTCACTGGAATTTTTTTGAATACGTGTCTTGTGCTTGTGCCTTGCATGTGTTCAAGCTCCTTTTAGAGTTCAGTGTATTTTTTTCTCTAACAAAAAGTTTGGTTCAGGGAAGTGGTTGGAAAGTTGTTGCAAGTTTTGAAGGCAATTTCCCCAACCGCATCAAGCAGCTTCCATTGGATAGACATTTTGACTTGAACAATGTCAAAAGGGTGGGGTTTTATTCCTTCTTGCCTCAAATTTGATGAACAAGTAAAAGTTTTAGCCTGGAGTTTGACAGATTGACTTTCTAATTGTTTCAGATCGTGTTAGAGGCAGATGGTTATCAACCTTATCTTATATCTCCGGAGAAAGGGTTGAGATCGTTAATAAAGACTGTTCTTGAGTTGGCTAAAGACCCAGCACGACTATGTGTTGATGAGGTGTGTTTGTGTTATTGTTTATAGCTTATCTGGTGTTGTCTTCCTCTGATTTGAGCTGTTTAGGATTGGAATTCAGAAATTTACTAAACAGTGAAACATTGGCCATGGATTGTCAGTTGTCACACATGGTCTGTTGAACACATTTCACTATGATATTTTAATTCTCCTGATCTAACTTTATTGAATTCCTAATCAACCTTACTACAAATACTGTCACGTTTCATTTCTATTCTGAAGATTTTCCTACCTGGTTGCCTTACCGTCTCATTTGTTGCTGCAACTTTTGGTCAGGTTCATCGGGTGCTTGTTGACATAGTATCAGCTTCTGCGAATGCCACACCTGGTCTTGGGAGATATCCTCCTTTTAAGAGAGAGGTAATATTGCTTTTCACTGCTCATTCAGTAGTATTTTTCATCTTCATAATAGTTATTCCTTTTCTTAAATAACCATCAACCAGGTTGTAGCTATAGCAAGTGCCGCACTTGATGGATTCAAGAGTGAAGCTAAAAAAATGGTAGTTGCGCTAGTTGATATGGAGCGTGCATTTGTACCACCTCAGCACTTCATCCGCCTCGTGCAAAGAAGGTAACATCAGCTTGCCTTTCCTTTCTTTCGGCTGTCATTTTGAGTGGCTTTATCATACTCAAAACTTATTGATCAATGATCATTTGTCCTAATTTATATGTTTTAATGTATGATGGTTTTAGACATGTCAAATGGATCTACTTTTGTGGGTGTCCTGCTTTTTTTATGTTTGCCTGTGAATTGAATATCTATGTTTCTGCATTCTTTCATTACCATAGCTGCAGCATTTGTCGCACAAGTCCTGATATTTACAATATACAAGTTAGCACAAGTTCTATTGTTTACTTTTGTGATGCATATCTCACTATCGTTTCGCTTTTTGGCCGTACTGTTTACTATCTTTATCAGAATGGAGAGGCAGCGTCGTGAGGAAGAGCTTAAAGGTCGTTCCTCTAAAAAGGGACAAGATGCAGAGCAATCTCTCTTAAACAGGGTTTGCCTTTATCTCAGAATCAATCTGGATTCACTTACTGGATAGTGCTCTCTACTTTTTTATATGAAAGTACATAGCTTAATAATTCTTGTTTCTGCTTGTAAATCAGGCAACTAGTCCTCAGCCAGATGGGCCATCAACTGGTGGTAGCTTAAAGTCATTGAGAGACAAATTTATTCCGCAAGATAAAGATAAAGAGAAAGATAAAGAGACGCCTGAGGTCTCTGGTCTAAAGACTGCTGGACCTGAGGGGGAGATAACAGCAGGTCCTTATTCTTATATATTTCTACAGTGGCTGTCTAACAGAATTCATTTTTACCACGGTCCATTTTCCTTTCATTGCATGCTTTTACTTCATATTACTTGTAGATAAAAAAGTAACTTCCAAGCTTTTCTTCCTATCCAATTTTGCGATCTCCTTTTTTCGTGTCTGCCACTTATGCCTTGACCTCGTGTAGGAAGAACTTTCATGGTTATAATTTGTTATAAAAAGCAACTTTCGAGGTCTTGAACAGAAATTTTACTCTGTCGTGCAGGATACTTACTGAAGAAAAGTGCAAAGACAAATGGGTGGGGTAGGCGATGGTTTGTTCTTAATGAAAAAACTGGAAAGGTTAGCTTTTAGACAAAAATCCTTAGAGTTGATCCAAATATATACAAAAGAGAAAGCCGTGTGCACTTTAATTCTTACTGTTATGCTAGCAGTATACTGTCACTTGCAATTTTACTCCCTTTTTTCTAAAAGACCATCTTATAATTGTTGTTGAAGTAATTTACTTTTACATGTACCTTTCTCAGCTTGGTTATACCAAAAAACAAGAAGAAAGAAACTTCCGCGGCACTGTAACTTTGGAGGTATCAGTTTCTTTCAATACTTACTTTTCTTTGGTTGAAGATGTAACTGCAATTAAAAGAGTGGTAATAGGGTCTCCATATTTACATTGCTATTCCACCCGGTCCTTTGAGCAGAGTGATGATTACTTGTAATTGTGAAGTCAACACCGCAAGACGTTTTATTACCATTACTGCTAATGAGAAAACCTAGATGATTCATTAATAACATTTATTCTTTGGCAATTTTGTCGAGGTACACAATATTCAGTTCTTTGTCTCATGAACTTCTGTAAATTTTCTCAGGAATGCAGTATCGAAGAAATTTCTGACGATGAAGGAGAAAAATCAAAGAGCTCGAAAGATAAGAAATCAAATGGACCTGATTCAAAAGGACCAGGCCTTGTATTTAAGATAACCTGCAAGGTTCCATATAAGACTGTGCTTAAAGGTATGTCAAGCGATTATCAAAATTTACTGCTTGGCCCTCCTTGTGCTCTTTTATATGAGCAACTCCTGAAAAGCTCTTATGTTGCAGCTCACAATGCACTGGTTCTCAAGGCTGAGAGCATGGTCGATAAGAATGAATGGATTAATAAGCTCCAGAAGGTTATCCAGGCCCGAGGAGGCCAAGTGGGTGGTGCTTCCATGAGACAAAGTCTTTCAGAAGGTTCACTTGTAAGGCACACAAGAAAACTATATGCTTATTCCGTACCAGTATCATGATTCTAAAGTCTTTGCTATAAATTTCCTTAATGGCTTAAAACAGACCAGTGGAGAAACTAAGATTTAATTGTCGTTGAATGAGTAAAAACTGATCTCTTTATGGGTCGTACTTGAAGAGGGTTAAGATTTTGTTATACGTAAACATTGAAGATAACTTTGTTTGAGTATGCAAGGCACTCAGATTCCCTGAAGTGGTGGTAAATTATGGTTTTGCTTTGGTTGTCTGCTATTCTTTTTTCTTTTTCAGGATAAGATGGTTAGAAAACCGGTTGACCCGGAAGAGGAATTGCGGTGGATGTCCCAAGAAGTACGTGGTTATGTTGAAGCTGTTCTCAACAGCCTAGCTGCCAATGTTCCAAAGGTAGACCAATCTATTCTCTTGCGAATCTTTAATTTCCCATGTCCATGTCGCTTTTTATGTACTCGATCACATTAATCAAACCCGTGGCTTCAACAGGCTGTTGTTCTTTGTCAAGTGGAGAAATCAAAGGAAGACATGTTGAATCAGCTATACAGTTCTATCAGGTTTCTTCATATCATTGCCCAATGTATTATTATTGTAACATCATTACGTCTGTGATGTGTTGTGCTTATATAATTTGTCTCTCGCTTGCATTGATTGATCTGCAGTGCAATTGGTAATGAGAGGATTGAATCGTTGATTCAAGAGGATCAGAACGTTAAAAGACGAAGAGACCGTTACCAGAAACAGTCCTCTCTTCTCTCAAAGCTCACAAGGCAGCTTAGCATTCACGATAACCGAGCAGCTGCTGCTTCAAGCTGGTCTGACAATAGCGGCACTGGTACGTATACACACATCTCCCCTTTTGATATTGTTCTAATATCTAACCGCAAAATGCGTAGGATTGATTCGTTTTTGTGTGCTGTATTTGCAGAGAGCAGCCCGAGAACCAATGGTGGAGGGTCTTCAGGAGAGGATTGGATGAATGCGTTTAACGCAGCTGCAAGTGGATCTGACTCATTGAAGAGGTACGGGTCTGGTGGTCATAGCAGGCGTTACAGCGATCCAGCTCAGAACGGTGAGGATTCATCTGGATCTGGCGGCAGCAACCGTCGTACCACACCAAACAGGCTTCCACCAGCACCGCCACAGTCTGGATCTTCTTACAGGTATTAGAACCTGTTTGATTTTCAGGATTGTTATTGGAGAATCCTATAAAATACATTTTTTTTTTTTTTTGATTGGTCCCCATTTCTGGGACTTAGTTTTTCTTATTTCTTCACTAGTTAAAGAAGAAGGAATGATTATGATATATGATTATATGATGATGTACTTGCGTGTGTTTGTAGATAGATATTGTTACAAGACATTTATATATGAGTTTGGTCTCATTATACTGTTTCTTTTTAAAGAAGAAAATGTTTCTTTTCTTTTAATCTTGGGAAAATAAAAGTGTGTCATTTCCGTTGTTGAGCAAGCTTATATTGATTGATTTATGTATGTCTTTGAGCAATGCTAATGTTGTCTTGGACTGGGAAAATTGTAGCCTAATCGAATCAGAGGGAAAACTAAGAATAACATATTGGCGTATAGAAAACTATTTTCATATTGAATTATTACGAAATCTACAATAATCGAGTTCATCATTCTACCGTGGATACAAAGCAGGAGTTCATGATCGCCATCTGCAAGATTCAATAAAACACACGAAAAAGAGAGAACTAATCAATTCCTCAGTAAGGGCTATTTGCCGAACTCATGTTTGCAGCTAAAATTTAATTGAACACGTGGCAACTAGGACGTTACTTGTTGGATAGTGTTGCCGCCTTTTAAGACGGCCAAAAGTTGTCGGTTGGTGTTGACTTGGCTTTAGAACCCCTTAAGAGTCATTGTTGGAAAGAGTCATTGTTGGACATAGTCTAATGGATCATCTAGTTCTCTAACCAAACTACTAAAAAAAATACATCGCCTAATTCTTACAGATCAGTTGGACGAAACGCGATTTCCAGGAGGTAATTATTGTTGATGGTTCTTGTTGATATTTTTACTTTTTCCTTCTTTAGCTTTTTGATTCTTCTTGGATCTTTTGTATTTTGCATTTTTATCTTAATATTGGTCATGTCTGCACAAAGATCTGTGGAGTTCTAACAAAATACTAAACAAACACATGTGACATTATTATTTTTCTACAGATCAGTTGGGTTCTAAGAGGTGATTATTGTTGATATTGTTAATTTTCTTTCTTTAGTTTCCTCTGGAGGAAGGTGGTTCGAACTTTTGTATTCATGTCTCTGCACAAATATCTATGGATTAAATCCCACAAAATAGATTCCATAAACTTTTGCAAAATATACGATCCGAACTATATGTGGATCCTCCTCTAGTGAGTGTTGATTACTAATTCCATTTCTTAGTTAAGCAGGAGAACTTATGGTTGATTCACTTTTGTCATTTGGAGTCGAGAAGCTTTGGGACCTCCTTGTCCGAGAATCTGAGCGATTTCAGGGAGTACAAGAGCAATTTGATGGATTAAAAAGTGAAGTAGAGATGTTAAGGTGCTTTTTGGAAGATGCAGATGGCAAGAAACATACAAGTGCAATGGTGAGAAAAGCTGTGAAGGATATCAAAGAAATTGTTTATGATGCTGAAGATATAATTGAAACCTTTCTTCTAAAGGAAGAACTCAGCAAAACAAGTGGTATCAAGAAACATATCAGACAACTTGCTTGGGTTATTGCTGATCGAAGGGGACTTTCTTTCGATATGGAAGCTCTAAGTAAGAGGATCGCTAAGGTGATCTGCGATATGCAGATTCTTAGCGTACAAAAAGTCATTGTGAATGAAAGGGATACACAGTCTCTACAGGAAAGACAAAGGGTTATGCGACAAACATTTTCTAGCGATAATGAAGATCATCTTGTTGGGTTGGAGAAGAATGTTGACCGATTGGTTGGCTATTTGGTGAAGGAAGGTAGCAGTCAAGTGGTTTCTGTAACCGGGATGGGTGGTATTGGTAAAACCACCCTCGCAAGACAAGTTTTTAATCATGAGACAGTAAAAAGTCATTTTGCAGGACTCGCTTGGGTATGTGTTTCACAACAGTTTACAAGGAAGTATGTGTGGCAGACAATCTTGCAGAAGCTTAGTTCAAACTATGATGAGCATCGAGTGTCTAATATGAGTGAAGACGAACTC
>VBRH01000325.1:57900-69554 GCA_014578085.1 Cardamine resedifolia | reverse complement strand
CGCCGTAGAATCCCTAAACCCACCTCTTTTATCTCTGACGGTACGTATGAAATAAATATATATATATATATATATTCCCTAATTATTAATTATGTTATAATATTTAGAAACTAAACTATAGCTAGAGTTTTGTTTATTGTAACAGGTGGGCATAGGGTATGTACTTTGCTAGGGATCGGAAGAGAGAATTGTGCGAGTCCACCAAGGTATAAGCTATTGTGGTTTTTCGAGTTTGAAAACAAAAGAGTGAATAAATCTACTAGGTGCATGGTTTTTGCTCTTGACTCTAACACTTGGAGATACGTGGATCCTCCGCCTAACTGTCGAGTTCACTATGACCATCCTCTGATACACTTGGATGGAGTAATGTATTGCTTCACCTACTTCATGGAAAATCAAAGTTACGACTTTGAAAAGGATCTCAAGCTATTAGCTTTTGATCTTCACACAGAGACGAGTCAAAGCATTTCAATTACTCCCGATATCGGGTGTAGATACTGCCGTGAATTAAGCATGCGTGTTCTTGACCATCGTGTTTGCATCTTCAAGAGATTTGTTAATGATAAAGATCGTTTTTTCAACATCTGGGGTCTAGACCTACACAAGAGATCATGGGAAATTATGTATTCCATAGATTTGTCATGTTTTCCCCCAGAATTTAAAGAGTCGAGCATCATCCCCATGGCAACTATCAACAATTATCTCATCATTTCAAACTCTATACGTACCATCTGGGTCCTCTACCGCCCCGGGAACTTTATTTTATATCGCACGTCTTTTAATTCTTCTTTTAAGTTCCTTATGTCTTATTTTGAGACTCTAGTCTCTCCTTACCAATAATAATATACTTACTATGTTGTTACTTTTATTTTCCTTATTATTAACTACAGCATACCTATATATACTTTTATGTGTACGATTTGCATTCTCTAATTTTCTTTCTTCCACAATAATTTATTTATCTATTCACTTCAAGAGATCGAGATTATTGTATTAGTATCTTGTTAATTCTTCTTGTCGTTTTGGCGATTGGATCTCAGACAGGTGGGCTGAAGTGGATATTGGGCCGAGCTGTGTCAAACAGGCCCAAACTGTCACACTTGTATTAAGTCCTGTTATTAAACGACAAGGTTCCTGCATTTTTAGGGCACACCAAAGCTGTGACAAACATGACGGTGTTAGTCTCTTGTTAACAGTATCAAGACGGAAAAGCATGGTATAAAAGGACAAGAGCTGAGAGTGAGAAGCAAGTCTTTAACGTAACAAGATAGAGAGAGAGAGAGATAGGTAAAGAGAGGGTGGGAGAGATATGAGAGAGGGTTGTGTGACACTTATCTTCTGGGATCTTCATCTTCTTCATATTTCTGGGTTTATGCTCTGTTGGTGAGTGACCTTAGGTGGGGTGTGATTTCTCATTGTATTCGCTCTGGTATTCATACTCTTGTGAGCTGGGTTAAAGCTCACCGAGACGTACCTTGGGAACTCGTTAATCCCTGTGTCTTTACATTTCCTGCAAATACTCAAACCTGCAAGTTCAAGAGAACTGTTAGCAAACACAAAACAGGTTAAAACACTTAGATACAGTTTAACCAGAGCTTAAAACTTGTTATACTTCTCTTGTAATTAATTTCTAAATGATGATCGATGGGGAAGAAGGAACCACGAGTGTATATCACTTGGCGCTGATACACTACCTGTTCTCAAAGGTAGATAGAACACATGTGCATTGCTATTCGGATTTCATGCGTGCTTTCAGAGATAACTTTAAGCATCTTCTTGGAGAAACCATTGTGGTATATATGTTTCAGCTTCTCTAATATCCATTTTCTGTTTCATATTAGAACATGCCTGAGGATGAATCCGCAGTTGTTTCAGGCGGATAATTGGGGGGAATTTGTTGGGTTTGTGAAGAAAATGGGTGAAGGGAGAGACTCTAATAGGTGTCGAGAAAAATTCTAGCGTCAGGCTGAGCATTTTGTACACGTTACTCAGTCGCTGGTTCAAGAAGCTGCAGTGGCGCTAACTCACTAGAGAGATGATTGTGGCATGGTTCG
Source organism: Cardamine resedifolia (assembly GCA_014578085.1). Lineage (NCBI taxonomy): Eukaryota > Viridiplantae > Streptophyta > Magnoliopsida > Brassicales > Brassicaceae > Cardamine > Cardamine resedifolia. Next base: position 67,500 of record VBRH01000325.1, on the reverse strand, counting down.
ATGGTTTATGTTTGTAGACGATATAATGAAATGATTATATGATGCTGAAAATTATGTTTAGGCTTGTTCGAGTTTATGTATGTATTGTTAGTAAAAAAATGAAAATGTGTCACAGCTCTGGTTTTTTTTGGGTCAGGTTGTGACATTCTACTACTTTTAATTTGTACATCTCTCTTTTCTTTTTCTTTAATATAACAAGAACATGAGTTTTTATCCAGTTACTGTAACTTTGACCTAGCTCGGTCCGAGAAGAACAAAAGTGGCGGCGGCTGAAGGAGGAGGAACTATCTTCAGTCAAGTAGCTGAGCGGCGGCGAGCTGGTGATCAGAAGTGAACGGAACATCGCCGGAGCTTGAGGCTTCTGAGCAGGCAAAGACGAGGATCGCGAAATACCTAGACTCCATGGATGTAGTTTCTTGTGTAAAGTTAAGCTCGGGTTCAAGCATCGTGGTGGGTTTGGAGTTGAAGCTCAAGCTCAAGCTCAGATGTAGATCTACCGAAATCCAGATCGGCGAGATATGACGAGGCATGAACGACTTCGTATGCGAAGCATAAAGCTTTGCTGCATGTGCCTTGTCGCCGGAGATCTTGATTATAAACACAGAATGAAACAGGTTCTTCCCGAAAAGGGGGAGAGGTTCGCCAGTTGAGATTCTGGTGAAGAAACTACGCCATATCTCCACACTAGCGGCGTTAACGAAATTCTGAAAATAAACGAAAGAAACAGAAGTAGAACAAGGAGAGCAAAGATGAACGGAGAAGAAAAGTACCCGACGCCGGCAAGCCATGGCTTTACCGGCACCGGAGAGCTGCATTGGAAAGGTTGCCTCGATTTTTGTGACTGGGAGCGTTTTTGGGGAAAGCTTCATTTATTTACTTTTTTTATATCAAGAAGATGAGTTAAAATCACTTCTTTAATGACTGCAAAAATTAAACAGCATTTCTTTAAATACATAACACTATGAATGAATGAATGAAATGATAGATGAATGGAATATATATCATATGTCATATGTATAACTTATAACGATAGTTGCAAATAGAGGCCTTCTTATTTTTTGGTTTGTTGTTTGCTTTTGCAGTGTCAAAATCTCATGTGTTTTCTTTATGCAATGGATGGATGTAAAATGTAAAATCGTAGACCGTTAAATAGCTACCAAACAACCCACACGACAGCAATTGCCGGTAAAAGCCAAAGGCGTAAATTTGCTATAGTTCCATATACAAACATTTTATTTTCGTTTAAGTTCCACATACAAACATTATGCGTGGGTCATATGGATTTGGCTCGAGCTCTTTACTTGTGGTGAGTTTGTAAGAAAATATTTGGTAACAATATTTACTCGCGGAACTAATTGGAAATGATAGTTATTACAGCAGATAAGTTATTCACAATCTTAGAACTAGCTAAAAAAAAACAACACCTTAATTTCCTACATTTACTCCAGACCAAAAAAAAAAAAAAATTACCTTACTGTGCCACTAACAGTAAATTAAGGTAAACCAAAGTTTAAGAAGCTATTAGTATTTTTTTTTCCTCTAGTCCTTAATCTATGTCTTCACCAAAATAACGACTAAATTAGGAAGACAAAGCACCAAGAGGTTAATGATTGTTCTAATAAATGGAAAATATGAGATATAAGAAGTAATTAAGACAGACAAGCCGGATTAATAGGTAAATTCACGTGAAAGTACAGTTTAAACCGGCCAAACACATCTACTAAATTCTCATTTCTCACAAACAAAAATCGTGGGACCAATCTAATCGTTTAATTGATATGTGGCTGTAAAACCTAAAAACCATTAACTATTCATATGAATAAGATTTGTGATTAGGCAACAGTCTTATTTTTGTCTCTTCCTCTATATGATTAATTTGACCCTTGAGCCACTCAAAAACAGGTATGTCTATCCACCTCCTAATGTGACATCTACACACATATTATCTCTTTTTGGAGACCTGTGACTGTGTAAACTGATTATTAAATATGAAATGAAAACAATTACTATAGACTATATATAGAGTATAAAGTCAGGGATGGGTCCAAATAGTTAGATGATGATGGACCATGTGAAAAAACAATGAAAGCCCACAACATTAAATCGTAGTAAAGGATGAGAATATAGTGTTGTAGTTTTCTATGTCCTTCCCACACAATTTTCTACCTTCCTTTCTGACATCTCCCATCACGTATCTCTTAATTTATTCCATTCCACCAATTTTAATTTCACTTTTTTACTATAGTGTGTTGTTACACATGTGAGTGAGTGAAAAAAGAGAAAGGTATAGAAAATTACTGTTTTGAGATTCTCTTTTTAGAGAGTCATATATAAATGGTAGAGTAGTACTAGTGGAGCTTCCTCACTCACAATTATGACTTCTCTTCATTGAATGAAGAGGAGGCTCATAGAGAGAGACAGAGATTCTTATTCATTAACATATTCTCATTCATGTTATAAGAAGAAGAGGAAGAAGAAGTAAACACAGGATTAGATATGGGTGGATGCACAAGCAAGCAAGAGAGAAGAAGTATCAGAAGTGTCAATGGGAAATCAATTGGTCAAAGTAAAGGAAAAAAACCCATTAGAAAGGAGAGAAATGAGAGGGAGAAAGTGATGTTTTCTCAGCTTAAAGAGGCTGAAAGAGAGTGGAGCAAAGAGAGGAAGAAGCTGAGAGATGAAGTGAAGAGACTAAGGAAGAAAGTGGAAGAGAAAGAAGAAGCAAAGACAACAACAACAGAGGAAAGAGAGTATTGGAAATGGCTTGTTGAGGAGATGTGTGTAGAGAGAGCAGTGAGAGATAAAGCTGTTGAGAAATGGAAACAACTCTATTTAGCTATCAAGAATGAGCTTGATCATCTCATCATCCACACAACTTTCTCTTCCTCTGGTAAAAAAACTCAACTTAATATCATCTTCATGTTTGAAAAAGTATGGATCTTTGAAAGTGGGTTTTTTTTGTAGGAGAAGCAAGAAAGCAAAGGAAACTTGAGGAAGAAGAAGGAGAAGAAACAAAGACTATGGAAGAATTGAGAGATGAAGTTAGAGTTAAGGAAGAGACAATTGAGACATTAAAAGAGAAAATAGCTTTGATGGATAGAGAAAAATATGAGAAGGAAAGAGAGATTGATATACTTAGACAGAGTTTGAGGATTCTTGGAAGCAAGAAGAAGAAGAAGAAGAAGAAGAAGAAGAAGAAGAAGAGAGGAACATCATTTACATCAATGGATATGCTGATTTTGAAGACCAAATGTGTCGAATGTACATAAAAAAAATATTTTAGTTCTGAAATAAATGATCTTACTCGTCAGAGAATCTTGATCCACAATGCCATATTTATTTCTCTTTTGGTTTATCTTATCCATTTTTATATTGGAAATAGTAAATTTATAGCATTATGAGTTTAAGAAGCACATATGACCCATAAAATATTTTCACAAATCCTTTTTTTTTTAATTATGATGTATTAGCAAACTAAGAATTTTTTAGGATTAGCAAACTAAATAAATATAATATGGGAATTGGGTAGTTTCGTTTAGTAAATATGCAAAAAAAATGTAGTTTTTACTGTTTGTGCAAACTAGGCAATGATGAATTGATGACCACCAACCATTTCATTTGCATAAAACAACAACTTTGGAAGGAGAAAAATAATTAAAAACTAAAGCACCTCTTGTTCACTCTTAATCTGCTCTTGCTCTAGCACTATGCCAACATAACTTACAAGTTTTAATCTAATTAGAGTGTAATACTGTTTCCGGTTCCATCTTTGTTTTGTTTTTGCTTCTTTTTTTGGTATTTAACAACTCTTCTTCATATTAAGCTTTAGACGATTAAAAAAAAATAGAAGTTAGGTTTGATATTGTTTTGATTTGGCTCCTTTTTTTATATAGCATAATTTACCTTAATTTGAAAGATATTTAGGTTTAATTCATTTTTGAATTTTTGTTTTGGTTTTTATTTCAATTTGGATTTTAGTTTTCTTAACCAAATATCTATACATAGTTTAAAGAAATTTTAAAGAAAACTCGCTTTTACTGTTTAATCAGTTTATTTTCGTGTCAATTCTGTTTTGGATACGGGCTTTTGTTCATTATCTGTTAATGAATAATGAAAACATGAAACCGAAAATGATTTATTTCACCTACGTGGATTAGTTGTTAAAATATGATTTTGGTTTAATTCAGGTCGACTAAACCCGTAAACCAAACCGGCTAATTAAACCCATAAACGACAGCGTTTCACAAATTACCAAACAACCCTACTTTTCTCTGTCTATCTGAAACACTGAGCACTTCTCTTCTTCTCTCTCTCTCTCACTCTCAAAGTCTTCACTTTCGTTGAAGCCACACGCACTGCGCCGCCAAAAACCCCTCTTTTCATTTCTTAAACCCTCTTCTCCACGCGCCACCATGCACGCCACAATCCTCTCCCCACGCGCCCCTCTCTTCCCCTGTAAACCTCTATTCCCTTCCCACAATGTCCACTCTCACCGCCGATCAACATTCTCCTGCTCCGTCCAATCAGTAACCGCCGATCCTTCACCACCTCTCACAGACTCCAACAAGCTCAACAAATACAGCTCAAGAATCACAGAACCCAAATCCCAAGGTGGGTCTCAAGCAATCCTTCACGGCGTGGGCCTTTCAGACGACGATTTGCTAAAACCCCAAATTGGGATTTCATCTGTATGGTACGAAGGGAACACTTGCAATATGCATTTGCTGAAATTGTCAGAGGCAGTGAAAGAAGGAGTTGAAAATTCTGGAATGGTTGGGTTTAGATTCAATACGATTGGTGTGAGTGATGCTATTTCAATGGGAACGAGAGGGATGTGTTTTAGTTTGCAATCTAGGGATTTGATTGCTGATAGTATTGAGACTGTTATGAGTGCTCAATGGTATGATGGTAATATATCTATTCCTGGTTGTGATAAAAATGTAAGCTTTTCTTTTTGTTTTTCTGTATTATCACTCTTTTGTGTTTGTATCATCAATGATGTTTTCATTTGTGTGATTTAATTTGGTTCTATTGTAGATGCCTGGTACAATTATGGCTATGGGAAGGCTTAATAGACCTGGTATTATGGTTTATGGTGGAACCATTAAGGTGTTTTTTTTTTTGTAATTGAAATTCTCTAAAACCCTAAACCCTTGTGACTAGTTGGATAGCTTACTTTTGTTTTGTTGCAGCCTGGCCATTTTCATGACAAGACATATGATATAGTATCTGCTTTCCAGGTATAGGTTATAACAATATATATCACTTGTTGTTTATGTTACTTTATCTTAAGCCTTGTCAATTTGGGATTAAGTTACAAAAAAATCTTTGGGGTTTTGGTGTCAAATCGCTCTTGTTCTTATGTGTTATTCTTCATGTATTCCAATTTTGTATTCCAGAGTTATGGAGAATTTGTTAGTGGCTCGATAACTGATGAACAGAGAAAGACTGTCCTGCATAATTCATGTCCTGGAGCTGGAGCCTGTGGTGGCATGTACACAGCTAATACAATGGCTTCTGCTATCGAAGCCATGGGAATGTCCCTTCCTTACAGGTGAGGCTTTCAATCCTAAAGACAACATTAATAAATATTTTGATAGATTTATGCTTAATAGAAAGTTATGTGCACAAGTACTTTGGAGATGCTAAACTGTATATGCGGAATGCTTACTCCTAAGATTTATATATTTGCGTATTCTTTTTTGAAGCTCTTCGATACCCGCTGAAGACCCATTGAAATTGGACGAGTGCCGTTTAGCTGGAAAATATCTATTAGAATTGCTAAAGATGGACTTGAAACCGCGTGACATTATCACTCCAAAATCACTTCGTAATGCAATGGTTACTGTCATGGCCCTTGGGGGATCGACCAATGCTGTATTGCATCTAATTGCTATTGCAAGGTGACAGGTTAATTCGTTTTGCTTATTATTACCATGGAAAGCAATGGAACGAAGGAATGAATGGGAATTATTTCAGGTCTGTTGGTTTGGAGTTGGCCCTTGACGATTTCCAGAAGGTCAGCGATGCGGTTCCATTTCTAGCAGATCTTAAACCCAGTGGGAAGTATGTTATGGAAGATATACACAAGGTGCGGCTTTGGCAATTTTGTTTTTTCTTATTAGTTATTTGTTTTCTATTGATCATTTTGTATTTTGTTGTTGTTTGATCTACAGATAGGTGGTACGCCAGCTGTTCTTCGCTATCTATTAGAGCTTGGATTGATGGATGGGGATTGTTTGACAGGTATAACAAATGCTTTAGCGTTTTATCCGCCTTAGCATTTTGGGTTGATGTGAAATGGTTATAAGACTGATCACAGAAGTATGCTTTTTTATCTCCTACCAGTCACAGGACAGACTTTGGCTCAAAATTTAGAAAACGTCCCCCGCTTAACAGAAGGGCAGGTAAGATAATTGGTTATCTCATTGGAATCGATTGACTGTTTCTTCTTGATTATGATGGATGATAGTTATACAGTTTAATAATTAATTCTGATAATGTTCCAGGATATTATTAGACCTTTGTCAAATCCAATCAAGGAGACTGGACACATTCAAATTTTGAGAGGAGACCTTGCACCAGATGGTTCTGTAGCAAAAATAACTGGCAAAGAGGGGTTATATTTCTCTGGTAATGTTGATTCACTTTTATGCCTCTGAGCTTAAGCCTTTCAGGAAAACATGATAATTATTTAAGAAAAATGGAACTATTTGTTCCAGGTCCTGCACTTGTATTTGAAGGAGAAGAATCTATGATGGCTGCTATATCAGAAGATCCGATGAGGTTTAAGGTAATTTCCTTTCTGATATGATTGATGTTCATCTCAAGAGCTGTATAATTCTAGTATCTGATGAGCTGTGTCATGTTTCAGGGGAAAGTGGTTGTTATCAGAGGAGAGGGACCCAAAGGAGGTCCAGGCATGCCTGAGATGTTGACACCAACAAGTGCAATAATGGGTGCTGGTCTTGGAAAGGTACACTTACCTTTTACTTTAGTTTGATCAATTTGTGTTCTAAGTTAAATAAGCTCGTGAGATATGCATGTTTTATGTTAGTGACCTGATTCAGTTTATCTACTTTATCCACATCCGAAAACACACTTCTATAAAGTGATAACATTGTTGCTATTGGATGCTGCAGGAATGTGCATTACTGACTGATGGTAGGTTCTCTGGTGGGTCGCACGGTTTTGTTGTTGGCCACATTTGCCCTGAAGCTCAGGTCTCTCCCTCTTTCTCTCTCTGTCTTTTGGTTCCATCTGAGCAATATTCCAAGATTATGCACTTGGAAGATAAAAATTGATAGATCAGTGGTACAAATTTCTTCTATACGGAAAAAATGCTACTGGGTTATAGTCATATTTTAGCTTTACCAAAAAGGAACAATGGTAACAAATGGTTTATGGCGGCTCTTATGCAAAATTATGGATGATTTTGGAATCTTTCAAATTGTAAGAGCAATATTAATGGTGATTTGAGAATGTGAAGATGGTAATGTTGAAAGTTTTTCTTGGTTTGTATACTATTTATATCTGCAGGAGGGTGGTCCGATCGGTCTGATAGAAGACGGAGACATAATCACCATTGACATAGGACAGAGGAGAATAGACACACAAGTCTCGCCCGAAGAAATGAACGAGCGTAGAAAGAAATGGACAGCTCCTGCATACAAGGTTAACCGCGGAGTTCTATACAAGGTATTTATGAATTCACTACTTGTATGTAATTTCTCTTTGACATCTGTTGGAATAGTTTCTAATTATGATATATTCTAAAAACAGTACATCAAGAACGTGCAATCGGCTTCAGCTGGGTGCGTGACTGATGAGTAAGTGAGCGATCTAAAGAGAGGAGTAGTGTGTGTTCATGAGGGAAATTGTAAGGCTTCTTTATTATTTATTGTAGCTTCTGGATCATGTTGTTCTGTGACTGATCATTAGCTATCATTAAGCTATTTGCAGGGTTGATTAAGATTTTGTTTCAAATAAAAAGCTTTTGACTGTGGCATTGCGAATAAAAGACAGCTTTGCATAATACAGATTCCACTACTACACTAGTTCAGTTGTAAAAAAAAAAAAAAAAAAAAGAAATTCCTTGAAATATCGCATTTTCAAGTTTTGTTCTTTTTCTTTCACACGTTTTTCGATACTATTTTGTTTAATTTTTTTTTTTTATGGAAGTTGTAACATTCTCTCTTCTAGTTATGTTCTTGTCTCCTATTATAAAGTTATAAAAGTTCATTGTTTGTAATTGTCCATCATTTAATATTGTTATATTTTTGTCCACTATTTATTATACAAACTCATAGACTATTTAGTACGTTTAAACATTTATCCACGGTATTGCTAACTGTTTCGATAACTGTGCTTAATTATGTTTCTACCATTTTTACTACTCATCGGAAACAATATTAGACTGTCCATGTTATATGTGTATAAGTCTATATGATTGTCCACCATCAAGTCTATTAAGATGTTCATAGATTGTCTTAAATTAGTCCACCATGCACATCCTTAATATTTGGGACCCTCATCAACGTATAAGGCTGCATGGTGGATAAACTATAACTCTATATAATTGTCCACCATCACAAAGTCATCGAAGATGTCCACAGATTGTTTCAAATTGCACATTCTTAATATTTTTAACCCCTTATCGACGTAGAAGGCTGCATGGTGGGAAAAGTACATGTCTGTATGATTGTTCTCCATTATCATGACAATTATGAGTCAATCTTCTTCCGATTGTACATGACAACTGATGGACAAATCAAATCCAATGGACAAGTCAGAACTATGACATTTACAAAGTAATTGGTGGACAAAATACAAACATGTCCATGAACATGTGTACAAACATGTCTAAAGTACAAATGGATAAGGTACAAATATGTCCATCATATGGACAAAGTACAAACATGTCCATAACTGATGAACAAAGTAATAAACATGTCCATAATTTTTCTGATATATTTTTCTACTTTTTCCTTATTATTTTCCAAATCTACTTCTTCATCTTCAAATTCAAACTCTAACTCTTCTTCGTCATCTTCACTTGTTTCCATGTCCACTAACTCTTGGATCTTCTCTTGTTTCTCATCTCTTCTTATCAAACAAACAAAAGCAAATCATAATTAATTGAGATGAGAGAAGAAGAAACATAGAGGTGAAGAACATAACAAAAAGTAATTGAGATAAAGGAAATAAGAGAAACAAAAAAATAGAAGAAGAATAGTGTGCGTAGGAAGAAGAAAGGAAAGCGTGTGTGAGGTATTATGGTCATGTTTCAAAACTCATACCCTAAAAAAAGTTATGATTTGCAATGCTCACAAAAAATGCATTCATGAAAGTTTTTTGGTTTTTAGGGTATATTGAGCTATATCCCCTAGATTTTAGGGGTAAGGTTTAGGATTTTTGAACTCTAAACCATAAATTCTAAATCTTAAATTCTAAACACTAAAAGCGTGAGGTTATGAGTTTTGTGGTAATTGTGGTCATTTTATTACAAATTTTTGTGTTATGGATGGAAGTTTTCTAAATTTTGTGATTTTTAGGAAGAAAAACACAATTAAGTGGTATAAATGAGAATTGCAAAAAAAA
>VBRH01000325.1:24566-38634 GCA_014578085.1 Cardamine resedifolia | reverse complement strand
TTTTTTTTTTTTTTTTTTGGCAACATGTCTAAAAATGGTTTAATCAAAAGTACGACACTTTAACGAAACTCAATTCACATCCATCCAAATCATGAATACTACGTATTCTAATATTTCCATCTCCTCCAAAACCACATGACAGCATATGCTGGCTAGTGGCTACCAATGAGGCATGATAAAATGCAAATAATTAGCCAATGACTATAAATGGTCAAAATTGCTTTCTAGTATACATATCACGGCTATATCCAACTAGGATGCCATAATTCTGTATGTACCTGCTGGTTGTAAGTGTCTGTCATCGAAGAATTTTCGGATGCTAAGGATTCTGCCAGAGCACGTGAAGCATCAAGATCCCTTTGCAGTGAAAACTTTTCTTGTGTTAAGTCCTCAATATGCTACAAATGGAAAAATGAACCCGTAGCTAAGAAAATGCACAGAACAAAGAGTGTACAACGAGGAACAGTGAAGACTAGCATCCTACAGTAGAACAAAGAGCAATGCAAGACACGGTAAAAAAGATTATGATCCACCAGCAAGCGGCATTAACCCAAAATCTTAGACAATTTGTTTGTCTTCATACAACATGAGAACAACTCCTCACTGAAATTCTTCTAAATGATAAGACCATACCGATTCTCGATCATTCAAATCTAAAAACTAATCAAATGTAACCTTCCAATTAGCATATCGACAATACATTAACAAAAAAACATATGTTGCAAACAGTAAGTATCTTACCTGTTCCAGAGCAGAAAAATCATCATTTTGTCTCGGCATGGAGAAATCAGTGAAGCTTGGCATTACTCCATTGGCAGTAGGAAACAAAGGACTCCGGACATTTTCGAATGGATAAGGAGAGGCAGACGCTGCGGTTGTCAACGATGGTCCATTACTGTCTCTGTTCCCTGATAAATATTGGTATGAAGATGGCCCAAAACCATCACTGCCAGTTAGTTGGGAACGACTGGATGTAACCAACTCTGCTTCAACCTCAAGGGGTTGATATGGAGTCTCTGGAGCTCTTGAAATATTAAGGGAACCAAGGAAAGACGGACGAGATCTCTTCACAGTTGCTTCATTTTTAGCTGAGTGAAACGGTGAAGAGCTGGTGATATTTACACTGTAATCTGAAGATTCAGAAGGTCGAGATGATGTGACCGGAGAGCTAAACAAATAACTGCTAGAAAAAGTTGGCTTCTGCACAATGCTACCTCCTCTTAGTTCACCACTTCCCTGTTGGTTTTTGGCAACTTCTTGAAAAGACCCTGCCATCCTGGTAGTAGGTTGTAGAGAGTCTAGCAACAAAAGCCGAAAAGATAAATTAAGCTGTTCCCTTTAAAGAACTGAAAAGAAGAAGAGGTAGGACAAATTCATTACTACATCAACCTCATATGATAGCAACATACCTTCTCTGGATGAGTTTAATCCACTGCCATAACTGAAACCATCCATTTGCATCGAGCTTGATAGTACACTGCTTCCTCTAAAAGGAGATGTACCTTTAGGAACACCATCATTTTCTCTTAGAGTAGAAGCACGATCGAAACTTTCACTCGACTGCTTCTCTAGATTCCTGCTATAAGGTACAACTTCAGGCCTATTATTCACCGTTAAGTCCTTCGACGAATCTATCAACTCTAAGCTGCTACTAGAAAAATCAACTTTGCCCACTGATTCATAACCATCATTTTTTTTACTTGTTTCTTTGCTTCCATCATTCGTTGCTATATTTGAAAACGATAAATTATTTACATCTCCAGAAACCGAAGATTTCGTACTGATGTCATCAGATTGCTTGAGAGGTCCATTAGACATAGATGCAACAGCTCCATCAGAATCTGTAACATTTCGCTGGCTATTATCAACAACAGGCTCTGTGGTAGTATTACTACTACTCTGTGATGCCTTTTTGGCTGCTTTTAGCTTCCGGAATTGCTCAAGCTGAATCAAAAGAAGACACAAATTTGAATTAGGTGTCAAAAACAAAAATTTTGTTGAATAATCTGTGGAATCGATAGCTTAATCTCAGATTAAGATTCTGATTTGCATGCGTTGAAACATGAAATCTCAATTCTAATATCAAATTAGCAAAATTTTAATGAAACGAAGACCAATGAGAAAAGGATCAATGACTCTTACCTTCCGCCGTCCAGCTTCAGCGACCTCTTGCCTTCGGGAATTAGCTGATGCCATTGAAAAACACTCGAAATCTCGCAGAGGGAAATGCCTCCCTCAACTGCTTTTCAAATCAATGCTACCATTAATTCCGACGAAATCGCTGATGATTAGAAAGACGGAAACTCGCCGGTGTTTAGTGTTTATGATTGTGAACGGAACTCAAACCAAAGAGCCCAGATCCTGACGACGTAAAGATCGAGAAGATCTTTTTTTGATAAAAATTTGGTGGAGGGAACACAAAGGGAGATCTCGAAAAATCAAAGTTACAAAATCGAGGAAGAATTCTCAAAGAAAACAAAAATTAGGGTTTTCGATCTGAAGGAGAAAGAGGAACAAATTTTGTTCGTGGAGTTAATATAAATTTTGATTTCGTTTCTCCGTCAGATCTCTCTTAATTTTTCTGATTATAACTTTCCTTCGTTTTTTTTTTTCCTTTCTCGGATTTGAACGTCTTTACTTCTTTTTTTTGTTGTAACTTTTTTTTTTTTTGTGAAGTCGAATGTTTGGTGAAATTTAGATTTTATGTAGACAACAAATTCGCCATTTTAAAAAAGTAAAAAATGTATGAGTGTATTTTTTTTGTTTTTTTTTTTTTCTAAAGAGAACGTTGAGTTTGTAATAATGGGAGAAATGAGTCGTGATGGACACATGTTTACGAAATGACACAAAAGAAAACAAACTAGGACATCCATGTGGCCCGTGGAACATGACAACAGCCCACCAAAGTATTCTTTTTTTAGAGGGAACTTTTTTTAAATCCCTAAACTTTAGGACGACTAAACTAAAAATTGGAGATATAACTTGAAATTAAAGTTTGTGTGCGGATTTATCCTGTGTAGTACATTTCGAGGCTAAAGTTTTACGAGGACATAGACTTAATTGAAACTTTGGATAAGGATTTATTCCGTCAAAATTTTTTCATGAGGCTGAAGTTTGATGAAAACACAATTAATTGAAACTTTGGGTGTCCATATAACCTGTGGACCATTTTTAAATTTATAGAAACTTATATTTCATATAGGACGACTAAACCGAGAATTCTCAATGATGTTTAAACAAAAATGAACAAGTTTGGGAATTCTCAATGATGTTTGACAACAGATTAATTTCTTATATCCTCAATGTTTGGGAATAATGTTGCGTCACAAATGAGGGCTGGATAAAAACCACTCTAGGAATTCATCAAGAGATTACTATTTAGGTCTTCCAAAAAAATTATTGGTTCGAAAATCCAAGTTTTTGCTTTAGTTAAAAACAGCTTCCAGAGTAAAATCAACTTTTACTCCCAAGAAATTTTCTCTAGAGGATGTAAAAGAAATATTTATAAATACAATCGTTCATACATTTTTAACATATATATGTGATGTCGTTTTTTATTTTATTTGTTCTATATTGAACGGGTGGTCGGTCTTTTGTGTTTGATGGAGTTATAAGGAACTTATGCATCCAACTATCACCGATGGAGGTCTAAGATTTTATACTTTAGAACAATTTAATATGCCCTATTAGCAAAAAATACTGTAGCAATTATCATATAACCGCATAAACAAAAAAACAAAAAGCAAACTAAACCGGAATAAAATAGACTAAATAAAAACAGGATGTGCATATACAAAAATTAAATAACTAAAAAGATCATTAATAAACGCATAAAACAGAGTAGTCCTAGTAGGCATGCATGGTGTTTGGTGACAGAAACAACTGCAAACTCGATCTCGACATTCAAAGCATCTTCAACATCCCAAATAAGCCTCCCGAAGTTTAGCTAAAGACAAGAATTGTGTAACACCCCATCCGTTCTTCGACTCCGTGTAGCATTTGTTAACTACAAGAAAAAGGAATGAGTGTAAAAAAACATTATAGTTAACATTTGATATATATTCATCATGCATATATATATTGCAAGATAATATAGTTAGTACCATATAGTTTTTATTACATACTTTTTTTAGTGTGCTAGCACGTAAATTTTCTCATCCTCCATTAAAGTTTCACTGTCAGCTAATTGCAAAAAAAATGGATATCCATTTTCCATCTGCTCTATGATCGCCCTTGGGATACAAAATTAGAGTCCTAAAAAAAAAATCGTGTACTTGTTAGTACTGATAGATGAAATACAAATAAATAGTAAATAGAAAATACTTTAATAGACTCACCAATCTCTTCCTCCCATTGAAAAGCTATTAGATACATAATATTTCTTTTCCAACACGGAAAAATCCTTAACACTCCATGAGAACTTGGGAAAAGAGAGTTTCTCATTAAAAGAGACGACTTCCCACTTGGTAAAGGTTGATGAAGCAACCATCACATCAACACCAAACTCACAATATTGTTCTTCTTCGAAGATATATCCATTTTCAGGGTCATTGAATGTTTTAAGTGAAATCACTTGTGATAATCCCCACATTGTTCGGAATGCAGTAAATCTCTTTACTTCAACATCTACATGATTTCTTTAACATAGATTATTAGAGTACTAATTAATACGTAAAATAATAAAGAGAGAGTTGGGTATGTGCTTTTACGAACCTTGTATACAGTGTTCTAAAATACGGCATAGGCGGCGTCTAGCGCTACACGGTGGTCAAACCGCCCACGTATTATGTTATACGGTGATTTAGGCGGTTTTAAATAATTCAGACGCCTAATAGCGTATAGACGCTCGATTACGCGATCTACGCGGATGTCTAGGCGGATTCTAGTCGAAATTATTTTATTTTTTCATAAAAAATTGTATAATTATATTTTTTTTACAAAAAAATATATTTTAAATAATATTATTTTATTTATTTTATATGTTTAGGGAATTTTATACATTTGAAAATAATGATTAAACATTATATATTTATCCAAATTTACACAATTATTAAATTATATATATATTTTTAAAAATATTTTATCCGTCTAGGTCTGCCTGTACACCCGCGTATACGGTTAGACGCTAGACGTTTATCCATCGCTTCGTGAAAGTCTAGCGCATTTTAGAACACTGCTTGTATAGTAAAGTATTTATTTTCTTTCTTGTTATAGACGAAGAACATCATACTAGGAAATAAATCCCTAGGCCTTTGTTGTCAAACTCCACATACATTGAAATAAATCCCTTTCCATTGTCCTTTTCATTTCCTTTTGGATATATTGCAAACCATACGAGGCTGAAGATTGTGTATATATATATATATATATATATTGAGAGAAAGAGGAATTGGGAAATCAAATGTTATGAGAAAACCAAGTGTCTTCTTGGAAATAGTGTACGAGGGCAAAGGTGAATCAGTTTCCAAGAGGTCAAAGTCAGATCATTTGCAAACGAAGAGTCGTGTGACTCATGACTCATGAGTGTCCAATCATTCACATAATAATTCATACTATTTTTATACACGATATGTATTATTTCGACTTCTTATTTTTAAAAGAGTTGGGGATAAATGCCAGCCATTGTTCTTGTATGGAGTATTCGTAGTGTGACCACTGATTCAATGAAGATTAACCAATGGCTTCTGCTGGTAAGTGTGGTAAATAGAACACTCATTGGGAATTAATGGCTTCTTCTTCTCTTAATTAGTGGATTAGATTAGCTCAAGCACAATCTTAATTAACTTTGTGAAACAAAAGAGCTAAAGAAGAAAGCAATGGCTTAGACAATCCATAGTTTCATAGCAACATCTTTCATGGAAGTTTAATATACTAAACTTGTTTGGATTACAATAGAGATGAATAGATTCAAAATCATCGACCTTTCCTGCTCTTCTTGACTGTAGCACAATCCGGGCAATACCATTTCCCTTTAGGTTGTTCTTTCAGACCGACACAGCCGAAATGGAACCACTCAATCTTGCACTGCAATGAGTTTATTATATTCAGTCTCAACGAGAAAAGAGTGTTTCAAAATGTGAAAACAGACATTAGTTTCAAGAAATTATACCTCATTGTTATCACAAGCGATCATCTCGCCAAAACTAACTTGGTTGCAGATGCAGTAAGTTGGTTCGTTTGGGTCCACAGGCAGATCCAAATCCATATTACTTGAAGTCATCCCCGTTGTTGCTGCTGCTGTTGATGCTGCTGTTGCTAGTCTTGTCCTGCCACAACATTAAATGGATGGTTTTCATTGGACCAAACCTTATATTTCACAACGACATTTGTTTCATTGGAGCTAGACTCATGTAGCAGACGTTTAGGCGATGTAAATAGATTTGAGCAAAATATGTTATGATATAAAAGATAAGGGTCAAAGCCACCTACTTCTTTCGCCCTCCTCTTCCACTTTCACCAGCCTTCCCGGCTTTCCCGCTGCTCTCCAGCTCTGATGCAGCAGCAGCAGCAGCTTCTTTCTCTGATAGAAACCACACCGTTTTACGTTTATTACCAAATAAGACAAGCGAGAAGCTCAGAGGAAAGAATAACAGTAAGCCAAAAAGTGACCTCTGCGAATCTCCTCATCGGATTTTTTCATATACTGGTCAAGTTGCTGAACATGCATATCCACCTGAAGCAATATATTATCTGAAAAGCAATGACTTTAAGAAATATTGAATAATCCATGAGGTTTAAACTGAACTAACAGAGAAGTTTCCTCTTGAGAAGACAAGGAATGAGATTTAAGACGCATACCAGATCATATGCCTGCAGAGCCAGCGCGACTTTCTCATCAGCAATTCGGACGCTGTGTTTCTGTTCATCAATTGCTTCCTCTGAGAACTGTGTAAGAGAGGTATTGGGTGTGATATTTCCAGTTCTGCCCCTTCTTATATCCTCTATTTCTTTTTCACAGCGTTGTTCATTTTGTCTTTGATTTTCTGCTTAAAATACAATAGACACAAACAAAGATGAAGGCAATCCACAAAACAGATAAACAAAGAGCATTTATAGATACTTAACAAAGTCTTACTTTATACTAAAACAGCAAACAACTCATCTCTAAAGGTCATAACTCATCCGAAAACAACAAACTATGCAGACCATGAATTTCAAAGAAATTGGTTTAGCTGAAATTTCTAAAGATCATGTCTGTGGTACACTTCTTTGAAGAAATTACTAATCAAGGGTAAGATACAAATACTAAAATTAAAGAAGGATACATGATGAAAACAATGTTGCTTTAATCTGCTGTATATAAGAGTGAAATGATTGTTTACCTTGCAAACTTTTATCCAAATCACGCAGGAGTGCATATTTCTTCTGCAAAACATGTGCCAGCGACACAAGATCTGCACAGAGATATCAAGAAAGAGTTACTTCATTATTGTGGAATGAACGGATCATAAGAGGTCATATCTTCTCTTATTTCCAAACAAAGAGAAAACCACAACAGAGATGCAAATAAGCAAAACCAAAAACACATAACACACTATGATTGATATTAGAAGTACACTGGCGCAGAAAATGATCATGCTACATAATAAAGATAGGCTATTTGCTTCCTACTAAAAAAACTCTGCTGCGTGTTCCGAGAAAAACAATGAAAGCTTATATTCCGGATGTGCTATGCTACATTTCAAGCATATAGAAACTCAAAAAATTTATATTTCAATAATATACAGAGACATTCCTGATTCAATACAATGTATGCTTAGTAAAGGAGAGTTTAGGCAAACAATGTTTTAATGCTTTTTCTAACTCAAACTAGTACAAGAACAAGAGAAACACACAAATCAATTCTAAGTTACAAACTTTAACCATCCCTAAGCTACAATAACTTGCCCAGGATTAAGCTAATCACTCTTTTCATAACACAGCAATTAAATTCCCCAATATTGCAACAAAGGTTGATTAGTCTCTTCACATCATTCGATTAACCATAATAATAAGGGACTTAAATGATATTTAGCTTATCATCACTCTCGACCAATTCAAGAGCAAGACATAAATCAATCAATCCTCCGAAAGGATAAAAAAACAAATTGGGAAATCAGAACAGCTAACGTATGAAAGCGAGTAATTTCACAATTTCATCGATCACAGAAAGTAATAAAGACGATTAGAGGAAGATAAGATTTGCTTACTAGCTTCAAATTCCTCGGCGAAGGACATTTGGGAATTTAGGGTTTCGATGGATGGCAAATGTTTTAAAAGAAAATAAATATATTCGCCTCTCGTAAAAATTCGTTAGCCTGACGACAACAAGAAAAAAACAATTCGTTAGCCTTTTCTCACATAGAATTGGCGCACAAACTAAATCCGTTTATTAATTTTTATTATTTTAATAAATAAATATGGGATATTAAAAGCTTCGTCTTTTGGATTTCTGTAATGTTTTTTTTTTTTAATTCTCATTTTCTTCAAACTGAACCATGAACTAATTGAGAATTATTCAACCTAAACCACCATATTTCAGCTACAACTAGTATACTTTTATTGAAAATGTTTTGGTAACCACTAAATTAAAAACGCTAATTGGTTCATAAACGAGTATTCTCACATTCTCTGACGTTATTTTTTTTTTTGGATTTTCATCCTTTTTTTTTATGAAGAAACCAAAATTTCCTACGTATCTCACAGCTATAAAGAACACATTTCAACAACTACACAAAATCAGAAATCGCAACAACTTCACATTCCACACACATCTCTCTATTTAAACAGCATTGCACACATCTCACATATTCATCAAACAATCTCATTCCAACACAAAAACAGGTTAAAAAACCTAAACAACAACATTCTCCATGATGATCAAGCAATGGTCATTCTTGCTTTTAACAGCAATCTTATTCACAGTTGCTGTGTTTGCAGCAGCACTTGATCCTGCACCTGAAGACCCCATTTTCGAACTCTACATGCACGATTTACTTGGCGGAAGCAGCCCCACGGCGAGGCCCATCACTGGTTTGCTCGGGAACATTTACAACGGTCAGGTTCCGTTTGCTAAGCAGATTGGTTTCAATCCTCCTCAAAATGGTATAGCTATACCAAATGCAAACGGTGCCCTCCCAACGGTTAACGGCATCAACGGTATACCTCTTGGGACTGGCTTGTCTGGTACAACTTACTCTGGTCAGAATCTGAATGGGATTCAGACTCAGTTGGGTCCTGATGGTTTGAGTCTCGGGTTTGGCACTATTACCGTGATCGATGACATAATCACATCTGGTCCTGACTTGGGTTCGCAGCCACTTGGTAAGGCTCAAGGAGTTTATGTTGCAAGTTCTGCAGATGGGAGCACACAGATGATGGCTTTCACAGCTATGCTTGAAGGTGGAGAGTACAATGACAACCTCAACTTTTACGGAATTTACAGGATCGGAAGCGCCATGTCGCATCTTTCAGTGACTGGAGGAACAGGTAGGTTCAAGAGTGCTTGTGGGTTTGCAGAGGTCAGGCCATTAATTCCATCGGGTCAGCATTTTGTGGATGGAGCAGAGTCTTTGCTGAGGATCATCGTCCATCTGAAGTACTAAAAAAACCACAAAAGGAGCCATACCAAAAGATTTTAAATTTGTGCATGTGTGTATGTGTGTGAATGTTCTTTGTTTGTTGTAACAGTTATTGATTGAATGCAAATCACAGAAAGCCTTGAATTTCTAAGGTTGTTAAAAATCTATCCTGAACATTGCTCTAAAAGCCTATGATGGTGACCGCAAAAAATTCTGCCACTGCGGAATCTATAGTGCCTAGTGCCTACACAATCTACTCACGGTTTCGACAACCGCAAAATTATACTCTAATCCAAGGATAAACAAAGCGAGAAAGTTGCAGAGATATCTTAAGAAACTTTATTCCAAGAAGAAGATTCTTGTACATTAACCTAACCTGGTGATATTCACAAGGTTAAGCACTGTGGTTTCATCCAACCCGTAAAGAGAATCTATCAAATGCATTCTCAATGAACCTGGACCTTTCGCCATTGCTTCACCTAACTCACCTGCGATGCCAAACACAGACATAGCAGAAACCGTAGCTTCCAGTGCTCGTAATGGATCGATAGCAAGAAACGCTGCAATCAAACCAGCTAAAGAACATCCAGTAGCAGTGATCTTTTGCATCATCTTTGTCCCGTTGTGAACACCAACAACGTTTTTCCCATCGGTAACGATATCAACAGCTCCTGAAACTGCAACAATAGCACCACTTGACTGAGCTAATGACTTTGCAGCTTCTATAGCGTCTGTAGATTCATGAGAGCTATCAGCACCCTACCGAAAACCAACTCATACCATTAGCGAAAAAAAAAATTCATTAAAACATTGAATCATTAAAATTCAATTTCTTCAGCTACTTACAGTAACACTGATCAAAACGTCTCATAACGAAAATTCTTGAATCATTGTGAATCTCAAATACAATGTGAAGTTACTATATACCTTAGTCTGACCAGGTGAAGCAGAGGAGAGAGCAATAATCTCAGAACCGTTTCCTTTAATTACAGTAGGTTTTAGCTCGACGAGCTCCAGACACGCCTTTAATCGGAATCCGGAGCAACTAACGGCGGCGGGATCGAGAACCCACGGCTTTCCGAGCTGAGAAGCGAGTTCAGTGGCAGCTTTCATGGAAGGAAGCCAATCAGGTGTAAGCGTCCCAACGTTGACGCAGAGCGCATCAATATGAGGTGTGAAATCAGGAATCTCAACGACGGAATGAACCATAGCCGGAGATGCGCCGGCGGATAAAAGCGTGTTAGCCACTAGATCCATTGAGACGAAGTTGGTGATGCATTGAACCAGCGGTGATCGTCGCCGGACGGCGGTAAGGTGGGCCCACACACCTGAGCTCCACTCGTTTGGTTCTGATTTTGATTCCATTCTGCTTTTAATAAGTTGTGAAACACGGTTCAAATATATAATAAACACGGTTTGGCTTAGATTAGATAAAAACCGGGATTTTATACCGGTTAAAGCTTAACCAAATACATCAATGATCCGAGTCACTTCATTTCTCAGTTTACATGACAATAAAAAGAAGGTAGAACAAAAAAGCTGAGGTGTTTCTTTTACTAACAAACAAACAATGAAACAACACTCTCAAACTCATAGATTACATAAGGAAGTAGAATTCTCTAATCATGGTCAAACTATATACGCTATTGAACTTGCGGTGAGGATCATTCGGATATGCATTGGTGCGATCTGAACCAATCGTTTGACAATAGCTCAACAATTCGTCTCTCAAGCCTATCAGAGCCAGAACCTGGCCTTAGAATACCCGAGTCACCCCAGACAGAACACGAGCTGCTGTTTTTACCAGAATCTCCCAAACACCAACCACCAGACACAACTTCACCAGGTCTGCGTCCCAGAAGTTCATGATCGATGCGATCAAGGACAGGGTCATCGTACCTGAATCCTCTTGCAAATGCTGCTCCGGATTCAACCATTTCTGTGAAGTCCTTGGAATCAAGCCGGTGGTATCTTTCTATAGAAGCGTCGTTAGAAGCTAGGTAGAGTAAGTTGTTGTTGATGATGGTCTTTTTGAAGAGAATTGAGTTGCAGAGGATAGTTGGGAAGTAGTTGGAGAGAGAATCAGGTGTGTTGGACAAGTACATGAGTAGAGTCCGAGGGAAGTTGTCAGTGCCCAAGACACAGTGCTCTATGAAATTACGGCTTAAGATGGAGAAAGATGGACCTGCCAAAAAGAGAGTATAGCATTTAGTTTAATCATCAAAGACGTATAAAGTTATCTAACACTCTTCTTTTCAGCTATATCAGATCGTTAACTAGTTGTAATTAGACCCCATAGAGATTACATACTAAAGAAGTTCCCTAGTTCAAGCAACAACCTTTTTACATGTCATCCAAAAAGTTTGATTCACATCCATAAGTTCCTCAGATCACATTTTCAGGGGAACTGTAGTTAACAATCAACAAACTTATAGCAACAAGATCAACTGTAAGATATTCCTAGACTTTGGCTTCATTTCCTCGTTTATCTTCTTAGGCAGCTAATAGCCTAATAGCACTACCGAGACATCATGTAGTATTTTTTTGCTTCCAAGCAATAGCGGTTTATTGTTATAAAGTTTTTCACCTACTACTTTCACAAATCTATGTACAGAATTGTGATATGCTGCAAACAAATTGCTAACCTTGTAAAAAGGGGAAGGGATTTAGTTCCCACTGAACAGCATAATTAGTAAATAGTCTTTGCAAATTTTCTTCCTCGCAGTTTCATCACATAACTCGAAACTCAGATATGTAAGTTCTTTTAGCTAGCTATAACCGCGTGCACAGAGTTTCCATACTAAAGAAGTTTCCTAGTTCAAGCAAACTGCTTTTAATTGCATCTGAAATTGATTCGCGCCCATAACTTTCAGATCACATTTGGAGACCTATTTTGTTAACAACCAAAAATATGTGCAGTGATGAGAACCATTATAAGCTATTCCTAGAATTTGGCTTCCCTTTCCTCACCTATCTGCTTAAGCAACTAATAGCACTACTGATAAAACAAGACGTCCTATGGTCTATTTTTTTTCAAGCAGGTTCATTTTTATAAAGGTTTCACCTACAGTTATCAACTATTTTTTACCATCTGCTATCACGTATCTACCTAGAAACTTATGAAATGTGACGAACAAACGGCTAACCTTGTAAAGAGGAGATTTAGTTCCTGCTAAACAGCATAATTAGGAAATATAAATCATCTACAACATCATGTCAGTTGTGACTTTATATTTGAAATTCTAGCTTTGGTCGAAAAAACCAATGTTATTCCATCCAATTTGATTACACAACACACTGAATATGCTAAGAACAAACAAGGTGACTGATCCACAGAGAAGTGCAGATAACTGAAAATAGGAAACGAAAACTAAAAGAGATGAACATACCTGAGAATAACTTGAAAGCCTTAGGCAACTCTCGTTTCTGTGAAGCAAAGAACATATCAGTTTTCTCCACAAGATAGAGCCCTGGATCAACAATAACTGGCTTCAACCTCCTTGACCTATGGAGAAACCATGACAAAATCCTCAAAATTCCCACAACAAAACTGATCCTACAAACATTGAATATTGGCTTTATGGAATCAAATTCAGCCAAACAACACAAAGAGTCTCTCCAATTGGAAACAAAAACCTTACTAACACAAACAACAATGTCCACAACGAGAAGCAAAAACTTACTCTTTCCAGCCAATGTAGCTAGTATGGTTCACAAAGTTCAAGTCCTTAGGCAAATGAGACATAATATGAAGAAGCTCTACACAATCAAACTCAGAATCAGTAACTCCAAGAAAAAATCAACACACACAAAACAAAATCAAAGAGAATTGCAAGAAAATAAATACAAACCATCTTGAGTAACAAGAGGATAATCATCAACATTAAGATTAACAAACCAATCCCAAGCTCCAGACAATCTAAGAAGAATCGAAGCACCATGAAGCGCAGAAGCCATTGGAGACGATCCTATTCGATACGCGAAATCAGGCTTTCCAATAACATCAACGTTTCTCGCAGCTCGGAAGATCGGTACATCTTGTACAGTAACAGCGAGTCGATCTCGTTCAGATTGAGTCGCTAAGCTATCGAGATGAAGAAGATATCGATTTCTAGGATGGTAAGTAGCGTAGAGAAGACGAAGGATCCGACGCGTGTCACCAGAAGATCCGGAGATTAGATAAGCGATTGAAGGAGGAGAAGTGTCGGCGGCGATTTTGGATGAGGAAGGGAAGAGTCTCGGGTCGGGTCGTAGATCGTCGTGTCGTCCGTTGTAGGAAGATGTAGAATGTGAGGAAGAGGACGAGAGAGAAAGGAGGAAGCAAAGAGATAGAAACGCGGTGGTGAGGATTATGTAAAGAGTGACTTTGGGTTGCTCTTTCGACGGTCCGTTCTGCATTTTTTTTCTCACGGCGGCGCGTTTTTTTCACAAGTTTGTGGAGAAGAAAACTAACTGTCTCATGTAATGGTCAGTTGCTGCATTAGATTCCGAAGATAGAGTTTTTTTTT
>VBRH01000325.1:3893-15593 GCA_014578085.1 Cardamine resedifolia | reverse complement strand
TTTTTTTTTTTTTTTTTGTTAATTCTTAAAAAGCTATACTTTCTTCTTAGTTCATTGAAAATATCCCAACTTTTGTAAATCGGTAAAAAGCAAGCATTGTATAGTTATATAATATAACCAATATAAAAAGATTGTTCCTTTAGTTTTCAGCCTTCATACTAATATGCTTAAAGCAAACCATAAGTAATTTAAACGTTACTCTCTTTAATATATTCTAGATTTCTTATATCTCAAGTTGTCTCTTTAATATAAAAGGGTTATTTAGGAAGTTGAGCATGAAATATCTTTGTACTATTTCAAAATATGAAACTTAAAAGGTTTTTTTCCCGTTTGATTTTCCTAAATCTCTTTAAACTTCTATATAGCTACATTAATATAAAAAATATTCAATTTAGCTGTAGAGATATTTTTAAAAGATTTCCTACTATTTAAGAACATACAGTGAGATTTCCTACTATTTAAGAACATTTTATTTAGAAAAATTCCTCACAATGCAACACTTTGGAGTTTTGGTTCAAAAAATATCACTATTATTTTAATATTCCAAAAATACCACCAAATGTTTTGGTTTCCAAAAACAACACAAACACAAATTTTGATTTTATAAAGTTTATAACGTAAATTTTTAGGTTTGTTTAACTATTTAGATTTAGGATATATAGATTCTAAGAGATAGGGTTTAGGGTTTAAAACCGCAAATCTTAAAAATTAAAGAATTTGTGGTTATTTTGTGGTATACATGAAAGTTTTATAACTATGTTGTTTTTGTGAAAGTAAAACATAGTTTAGTGGTATTAATGAGAATTACATATTTAATTATTTGGCTTTGATGATCTTTTCATATTTTTTTCCCTTAAACTTTCTATGTCCAACAAGTAAGTGAAACGAACCTCGTCATTTTTATTGTGTGACATGAACTTATATTGGTTTTTATCAAAAAAAACAACGAGTACAATGACACAGAACACGAAGATTCAATACTATGCACGTCGAATAAGATCCTATCTCGCTTATGTAATGCGGATTAATCTAGTGTCAGTCTACTTCCAACCAAATTAGATAAACACACACACACACACAAAACTCTTATAACCAAGAAAAATCCTTGGTCCAATAAACCTCATCATTACTAAAATAAAATCCATCTTCTCTAACAGACCAAGAACACTTCTTAGTAGATCCACATCTATCACTGTCTCTAGAAACCTTAAACGCCTCGAACCTCTTCCTCTTCAAATTCCACTTCATTGTACACGTGTACTCTGTCCTCAACGACCACAAATCGATCTTGGCCGTCCATCCAAAGTCGTCTCCCTCTTGAAGCGCGCGACCACCGAGATCTCCTTGCGGAGAGGTGCACCAGATCACTAGAGGGAGAGACGAGTTGTCTCTGAAGTTGTTGATCACACGCACGTCGTATTCGTCTCCTAGTGACAGAGTTTCTGGTTTAATATACAAAACAAGAATCCACGTTAAGTTGATCGTCAAAGAGATGACGAAAAGCACACAAAGGATTATTTTTGGATTGTTCATATGTAAAGTGTAGTTTTATTATTTTTCTAAGGGGTAGAGAGGTGTTTCAAGTGGATCTTAAGTTTCACATTCGGGAGTTTCAATGAACATATTGTGTAATATATATTATGTGTGGTTTTCTTTAAAATATGAAATCTCACAATAAGTAACTAAGATTTTCATAGATTTTTAACTAGTTATAGTTTTTTTCCCCCTTTTAATTTGTCTTTTGTCAACAATATGAATATTCAGTTAATTAGTAATATATTGTAATGTTAATTTTTATTAAGTAAAAAAGAAAATGGAAACATTTCATTATTATGTTTAATAATATATCAAAAATGAATAAAAAGATATGGCAGAACGTAACCGTCCATATATGTGAAATATAAAATAAAAATACACAGAAAAGAAGGCAGGGTAAAGGAAATAAAATTTTGAAAATTAGTTTAAAATATTTCTCATAATTGTTTAGGAGAATTTATGGAACAAAATATGTAATTGTTTTAGAAAATAAATGTAAACTAAAATTAGATAAGATGAATTATTTTAGAAGTATACTACAAAGTACAAAACAAAATACGTATGTAGAGCCTTTTCATCAAGTTTTTCAAATATATTGCATGATAAAAAAGTGGCATATTTGCAAAATTAATAATGGTTAGTAAATTTGAAAATAGCACATGTTCGGGACAGATTTTTGAAATCTATAGTATGGTTGGTTGTTCACAAAAGTTTATTAGTCGGAAGTCACGTGTACTACTAGATTGTTGGTGAGCCTGAGTTAGGTTCGGTCTTCAGAGGCAAATTGCCTATATCCATCAACAATGATATTTCCACAAACACATTCAACCATTTTGTGAATTTTAAAAATTCTGAATAGTATAATGTATATCTAAATTGTTTTGTATATTGTGAATTTGTGATTCTATATTAAATATTAATAAAAGTATTTTTAATTAAAATTTTTAATTTAATTGTATAAATAATTGATCTTTATTTGGAATTTTTTACTTGATAGAAAAAGATAACTATTCATTTTAAGATATATATAGTTATTGGATGCCAAATAGTCAAATATCTTATTTTTATTGGTTAAAGATCTTCAAGAGGAACATTTAGTTGGAAGATTTAACAAATAATGTTTTCATTAATGTTTTAAAAATGATTTATTACTATAGTTAGAATCGGACAAAGCATCCGATTTTTATATATTCTGACTAAGATTTCTATATATTTTTAAGAATATATATAGAAATAAAAAAATGTTTTTTAAAGATTCTTTTTAAAAAGATAGATAAAAAGGTAGTACGAAACAATAAACAAAAGAAAGAAGAAACAAAATTGTTGGTCATGGTCCGCCATTTTTCTGTATGTTCTTATTGGGTTTCTACTTTCAGGCTGACAGTATAAATTATAATTGGGCTAAATAGGCCCAATCACGTCTCTCAAGTCCCAAAAGTAAAACACATAACTAAAACGGTTATCGATCCGCTTAGTGGGCCGTTAATGGTAACTGACAGTTACTAAATTAATAAACAATAAAATATAAATACTCATCGACCATTTCTAGGGCTAAATCCAAAATTCCTAATCCCCCCTTGCGACGATCGGTGCGATTCTCCGTTCCGATCAACTGTCTCTCCGGCGAAAATGGCTTTAAATCACCGGAAAAGAGCGCCGATACATAACGCTTTAGGTTTAGCAGATCCACAAATCGCCGTTTCACAAACCGCTTACGCTGTAGCCACTGATATCAATCGTCGAAGCTTAGTTGGTCGAGTTCTTAGCCCTAGAAGACAAGATCTCTACTCAGTAATCGCAAGCCTCCCTGATGAATGGAACGTAGACGTTTCTAAATGTCACGGCCGCATAATCGGCGGCGGGAAGTTTCAATTCGTGTTCGACGTGGAACGTGATTTGGAAATGGTTCTTTGGTCAGGTCCGTATACGTATAACGGATGGCTCGTAGTGTTACAGAAGTGGGAAGACGAACAAGGTCCTGAGTTTCTTCAATTTGTGCCGATGTGGTTGAGGATTCGTGGTGTTCCGATTAGGTATCTTTGTGATGGAACGATTCATGAGATTGCTTCGTCTATGGGTGAGGTAATGGAGGTTGGATTTGATGATTCATTGGTTGATTTGAGATCTGTGCGTGCTCGTGTGAATGTTTCTGTGGATACACGATTGTGTTTTAAGAAAGTGGTTAGGTTTGATTCTGGTGAGGTTAAGATTGTGAGTTTGAGATATGAGGATGTTTCTTGGAGGACAGCTCGGTTTAAGTTTTGTCGTAATTGTGGAGCTTTGAATCATCTTACTAGGTCTTGTTTAGTCGTTTGGGTTGATGTTCCTGATCCTAATGATCGTTCTCTTTCACCACCCCCTCACGAGTCTAGTTCTAATGGGTCTGTTGAGAACAATGGTGAAGGTGGAAGTTCTTCGGATGTATTGGAGGATGGTGAGGAACAGCAGAAGCAAGGTGTTGAGGGAGGTAATGTTATGCTGGTGCAATCTGAAATGGTTGGAACTTCATCTGAGGGGTCTAAAAGGAAGTTTGATGCGGTGGAGCAGGTTGATGATATTGTGGGAAAGCGGATTCGAGGAAGCACTGATGTAACAGAGGATTTGGGGGTTGACCTCAAACCACTTCAAGAAGAATTATCCTAAAGTAAGTTAGAACTGGCAGGGATTTGGGTTATAGAAATAACCTGACAGTTGTAACTTTTAAGTGTCTTTTGGTTATCCTAAAGGCGAACAGAAGAGCGTGTACAGAAGAAGGTTACTACTACTTAGGGTTGGAGATGGATGCAATAGAGGTTTTGGTTGGTTATGATGCCTTGCAATCTATGGAAGGAGTTTCTAGGTTTTGCAATCGTCTTGGTTACAGCGGAGATGAGATCATAATGTTGTTAAATCTCGGGATGATCTGGTGTATATCGGATTGTGGGGTTGGTGTTTCATTTTGAACATTATGGTCTTGTCTTGCTGTTTATCTAAAAATATTTTTTTTAAGAGTTGGGTTTCTGCAAACTCTTTACTTCATGTAGTAAACAATTTATATAAGTAATGAAAGTAGTTTGTTTTGTTACATCATCATAACTATTTTAGTTGCTTTATGTACCCTCTCATACACTCTTGCATATAAAATAACTACAGTACTAGTAAAAGATTTGGATCATAACTAGAAAATTAAATTAATGAGAGGTTTCCAAAGATTACGATCTTTTACATGGATGAGAGAAACCTATTGGAATGCTCGAATCTACATCTCGGCCTGACTCGTACATCAAGCAATCTACTATATGAGGAGAGGGTACAATCGAAGCTCGCACAAATGACATGACACTACAATCACAGGGTAGAAATCGTAGCTCGCTCAAACAACATGAGCATACAATCAGAGAGAAATCGAAATGCGAAGTTGTGTTAAAATGAAGAACAGATCCATTCCAAACCTCCAACACATCTAGGCTTAGAATATGTCCTTCCTCATTGAAACCTTCTGCCCGACAAAGAGAGTCTCCCCTCATGCATAGACTTCCGAAACACGCAACATCTAATACCAGATTGAATCCAAGTCCCAAAATAGATCCAACTCGAGTAAAAGATGTAAATGAAATCACACATCCTCAATGGATATTAATTCAAAACACTACAGAACAATGAAACAAAAATGATCTTGTTTATACAATCCTTAAACTGATAAACACGAATCTCAATCCAAAGAACCAATAAAACTAAAACTCTTCATGACCTCATAAGTAGAGATAAAAGAGTAAATAAGAAAACTCAAAATTGATAAATAAAGTATGCTGCATCAGTTTCTCTACCTCCATTTATATTATGCCTTCCCATAAGCAGCCATTCTGTTAGGAGGAAGCTTCTTCTCTGCTTTAAGTCGTCTTCTCTTCGCCTTTCTCGACAGCTTTGTCTCAACAGCCTCGCCTTCCTCATCTGCTTTCTGAGGTGGTTTTGTCTCAGCAACATCACTCTTCTTCTTCTTCTTGCTTCTCTTGTCGTCGCGCTTATCAATATTCTGCCACAACTCCTTGTTCTTAAGTTTCTGATCCTTAACCTTGTGTCTATTCACTTCCCAATCCTTTTCCGTATAAGGAGCCATCTTCTTCAATGGTACATACTGGTTCAGCTCTGTGTCGTCTAAGAAAAGTATCTCTTCTGTATCCAGTGCGTATTTGTTTGGTTGTACTTTAGCATACCTAAACCTTGTTTTCAAATCTCCAATTGTATCCTCATAGTCTAGCTTGTAATACTCCTCCATCATAGCTTCCTTGGCTTTTTGTACAAGAGATATTTTTCGCTTTCTCTTCCTCTTACCCTCTGCCTCCTTCTCCTCATCTACTTTTTCTTCTGATTCTTCTTCCTTCTCCTCACCTACTTCTTCTTCTTCTTCATCATCATCATCATCATCACCAGAATCATTCTCCTTAAGCTTCATAACCTTTTCCCTAGCAGCTATAAAACCATCTCTACCCTGAGTCACATCCCAATCCTTTGGAAGTCCAAGCAATTCATCTTCCTTGTCAAAGTCTGGTTTCTCTCCAGCATCATCCTCATCACTATCTAAATCTGAATCCTCCGCACCATAATACTTATCATCAAAAGCAGCTTTCATCATCTTATCGTACTCCTCAGGATCAAACTCACCATCCAATTTTTTCGCATCTAAAGAACATTCTTCACCTTCCTTAAAACCAGCAACAGAAAGCACTTTCTTCATCTTCTCCTTTATCTCCTTCTTCTTAACATTCTTCAACCGCTTCAGCTCTTCTTTCCTCTCCATCTCAGCAATCTTCATTCTCTCCTCTTTAGCTTTCCTCTGCGCCTTCCTTGATGTATCCTTCTTCCTCACCGATCCTTCCACTATCCTAGACTGACCCAAAACTACCTCCCCTGTATTCTCTTCATGCCTATACTTAGTCTCATACTCCTCTGCTATCTCAACTTCCTCCCAATCATCCAATTCTTCTTCATCTATACCATTTCCATCTTTATCCTTCCACATCTTTTTCACTAAGTAATCTCTCAAAAACTGGTTCTCATAAACTTCGGCTTCTTCACCAAAATACTCATCCATTTTCTTAGCTAGCTCCACATCTTCCTCCTCAACATCATCATCATCTTCTTTCTTCTCTTTCACTTTCAAGAAATCTTCACCATCACTCTCACTCCCTCCAACCTCCGTAGCATCAATTACAGCTTTCCTTAACTCTTCCTGCTCCTCAGCATAACTCTTAATCCTCGGCTCCTCAGCTTCCTCATCAAACTCTGGACCTTCCTCAAGCAATTGCTTTGCCTGAACGTCTCTCAAATACATCTTCTTCTTCTTCTTCTTCTTCTTCTTCTCTTCTTCCTTCTTATCAACCTCATCTTTTTCATCTTTCTCATTAGACTCAAAGAACTTAACGTTCTTGTTCCTAATCAAAGGATCCTTTTTCTTTACCTTCACCAACACATCGACGAATTTCTCAATATACTTATCTGCCTGTGAAGCTTCATCATCTTCCGAGGAAGATTCCTCTTCATCACTGATGTGACCTCGCTTCTCTAGCTCCTCGAGGCGCTGAAGATCCTCGCGCTCCTTGTTGTGCAACAACCTATCACCGTAAGCCTTATCGATCTGGAAGGGAGTATTTTCGTTCTGTAGAAAGTCGTCGTCATCATCATCATTGCCAAACAATTTCTCCTTCTTCGGCGGCATCTTGCTAGGGTTTTTTTGTTTTTCCAGTACCAACCAAATCGTTAAGTCTCTCTTATTTATACGCCGTACTTATACAATTTGCACAAAAAGACCTCCCTACTTTCCCCTATACTCACAAATTAGACAAAAACTAATCTTTTGCAACATTTAACTCCTAACTAAAAACAATTCGTTAAACTAATCACTTAATCAGACATGTTTCTGTTTTTTTTTTGTTAATACCGATTTGATACTTATAAAAGTTTAGATTTTGGTCTTACAACAAAATAAAAGTAAAATAAAATATTTTGTTTCAAGTTTTCAGAGTCAAAAAGCATGAAAACGTAACATAAAACATAAAAAAACTCCAAAAGCATTTGGCAACAAAACTATACAAAGAGTCATTCCTTTAAGCTCTCTATTGAGTGGTCACACTCTTAGCCAGATTCCTCGGTTGATCAACGTTATGACCTCTCAGAACAGTCAGATGATAAGCCAATAACTGTGTCCCAAAACACAAAAAGAAAACTTATTTACGCGTCGAAGATCATAGATAAGATTTTGATATAGAGATTAGTTTTTTTTACCTGTAATGGCACTATATTAATAACAGGTTGTAAACAATCTTCAACTTGAGGAACTTCGATTGCTCGACAAGAACCGCTCGAGCTTACTGATGCAGCATCGCCTTTTGAACACATTACTATTAATCTCCCTTTACGTGCGTGAAGTTGCTGAATCACAGATTGTTGTTTAGTGAAACAAGCATCGCGAGTGGCAATCACAGCGATGGGAAGATTCTCATCAACTAAAGCTAAAGGACCATGTTTCATTTCTCCTGCAAGTATGCCTTCACTGTGCATAAGTGCCACTTCTTTAACTTTCAATGCTCCTTCTAATGCTGTTGCGTAGTTGTATCCTCTGCCAAACACAAGCAGTGACTGCTCGTCTATTAGAAGTTGCGCAAGATCCTTCATTTCTTCGTCTAGCTTTAGCACTTCCTTAACCTTATCTGCAGTCAAATATGATTCCAATTGCTTAAAAACAGTCTTAAGAAAGAAATACCTTTTCTCTAATTTACTCAACTTACTCGGTAAATCAATTAGTCCGTCAATTATAGCTTCTCGTTTAGTTTGGCTTGAGATTGTGTCACTTCCAATTGCTAAAGCTAGCATTACCATTACCACAATCTGACTTGTGTATGCCTGATAATGTTTGTGAAAGCAAAAGTTTTGTAACCACCAAATCCAGAAAGATATGTGTATATATGTATTCAGAGATTCACGAAAACTACCTTTGTACTTGCCACACCAATCTCAGCTCCTGCGTTAATATGGACACCACAGTGTGTTTTTCTAGCTATCGAGCTACCAACTGTGTTAGTTATGCCGACACATAATGCACCGTTTTCTCGAGCATAGTCTAAAGCAAGTAGTGTATCTGCGGTTTCACCAGATTGACTCACAAACACTGCGGTGTCTTCTCTGTATATTGGACCTTGCCGGTCCCAAAGATCACTAGCAATCTCCATGCTGACAGGTATACCTATTTGGACAGACCTAAGTTAGCAGAGTCGATTTGAAATCAAGACAATACACATGGTTTTTAGTGGTAATTACCAGAGAGTTCTTCAAGGATAGGTCTTGATGCAAGAGCGGCGTTGTAACTTGTCCCACACCCAATAAAAACTATACGCCGGCTGCGTCTTATGGTCTTTAGGTGATCTTTCAACCCACCTAGGAGGACTGTTTTCGTTTTGCGTGAACCACCGCGTATAAGCCGCCCTCTCATTGTAGTAGTTAAAGATTCTGGCTGCTCGTGGATTTCTTTTTGCATGTAATGATCATATTTTCCCTTGTTTATTTGCTCCACCTCCATCTCTAGAACTGATAATGCACGTTCCACTGAAGCAGGTCTAGATAAACCATTATGCCTTCCCCTCTCGTTTTCAAACTTAAGTATTGACACACCTCCATCCTGTTAATAAAACTGCAAATGGTAAGCACATAGCTAACGGATCTGCATAGGTTCTGTAATAAGTGAACCATTTCATATCTCCTGAAAGACAATTATTCCTCCAAATTGAACAATATTAATAGCCTATGGTTATCTGTTATGCTGTTTATTACATGTTTCAGTTGCTACTAGTGAATGCTGCACATATTCTCAGTAATCAGCCAATCAGATTCGTTAGTCATATGCTAGAATTCAAGAATGAATATTACACAGTGACTAGTAACATAACTGAATGATTGTCATACCTTGAGGTTAACAACTTCGCCATCTTCAATCACCAAAACTTTCTTTGTGTGCTCAACAAGAGCATGCGGATCACTTGATAGGAAAAATTCCTTGGGATGGTCATTCTTAGAAAGAAAGTGAGCATCTTGGAAGACATGACTATTGCTCTTGCCTTGATCTAGCTCCTATGAAAGCATGCAAAAGTGAGTTACACACCATAGTTGCTTAAAAACTATAATAATATCGATTCTCCGAGTGCAAAAGGAGGCAGAAAAGAAGAAACTAGCATCGTTTAAAATCGCAATCCAGTTAAAAATCTTAAATACGCAAAACCATGAGCTATGAAGCAGCTCTGCTCTATCCGTGCTAAAACAAGTAACTTTTGCTTCTAAAAGTATTTGATAGAGACTAGCCTACAAAACAAATCTTAAGCTACATTTCGATTGAGCAGAATGAAGTAGCCTCTTGATTCTAGTGACAAGAGAGTAACTTACTTTAACACCTAAAAGCAATGGACTGCCAAGCTTGCAAGCAATTAACTCATTCGGATAATGCCAGCTTTTAAATATAAGAGCATAAGCTCCCTCAAGATGCCTCATCACTTCAAAAACAACTTCACAGAATGTAACAGTCTGTTCCCCTACAAATCATTAACAAAAAAAACAAATATCCCCATGAAAAATGTGCAAAGCTACCTAAATCGAAACAAAACTACTTCAAAATCATATCAATCAATCATTATACACAATATGAGATACATCAGCATTACCTTCTTCATTAGCTTTGTCAAAAACAAATTTAGCAAGCTTAGGAATGACTTCAGTATCTGTATCCGATTCAAATGTAAATCCATGCCTGACTAAAGTTTCTTTCAATACCTAACAACAACAACAACATATCAAAATGAGTTTTTTCTTTTTCTAAATCTTTTATATATAAGAAGAAGAAGAAGAGAAGTATAAAAGACCTCATAATTAGTGATAACACCATTATGAACAACCAAAAAATCATCTCCAGGACCAGAAGATTGAGGATGACTATTCCTTGGAGCTGGTTCTCCATGTGTAGCCCACCTCGTATGAGCAATTCCAGCATGAAAATAGAAAACTTCATCTAAGTTTATATCTGTATTCGCAATCTCTGCAAAATCGATAAAACAAAATCATCAAAAAATAGAGGCTTCGAGTGGATTTCAAATCAGAGATCCAGAGGGAAAGTGACCTTCGTTAACGGAATTAACGAGTGATTCAATGTTTCCAGCTTGGCGAAACACAAGCGGAGGAGAAGAGCTTGTGGAAGAGATATTAGGGTGACGAGAGAGCGAATCATCGATAGCGATTCCAGCTGAATCGTAGCCTCTGTATTCAAGACGACGAAGACCATTGAAGAGAACCTCGAGAATGTATCGTCTCTCTTTGTTCGCGTGAAAATTCAAATACGCGAAGATTCCACACATTTTTGCTATTTATCTCTTCTTCTCTTTTTCAGAAATTTGGTTTCAGAGTTTTTTTCCAAGGAATAAATGAAGAAGAATTGAGAGGGAAGAAGAAGTATAAGGAACGGTGAGATTCTTAATTTTGACTCAGATTTGAGGGTTTGACTTGTAAATTTGATGTACAAGTTTGGGGTATTTTTGTCTTTTTGAGTTCTGTCAGGGGCTATGACATGGCTGTTGCTGATTCGATAGAGACGCGAGTTTGCTTTGTTTTTGTTGGAGCGGTAATTGCAACCTTCGCCGCTACGCGTGCCGCGTGTCCCGTGATTTTTTTTTTTGTTTTCTTATCATAAGTTTCAAATCAAGTTGACGGGGCCCCACCTAGAGGTTTAATTAACCCTATACTATAAAAAAGTTGAACTTTGGGTGCCTTGAGTGAGCCAGCAACTAAAGGCGATTTGGTCCCAATTGTTCAATTGATATTTTTACCTTTACCAAATTTTTTATATTTAACAAAGTTGATTGGTTTATATGTTGTAAGACATTTTTTTAATCTGTTTAGATTTTATTGATTTTTAAAAGTAAATATTTTCTTATATTGGTTGTAAATTGATAAATTTATATGTTATATTCTATTGGTTGTAACTTGTAAATAGAACAATATTTAAAAAAAATTCAAAACATTTCTTAAATTTTTTAACTTAGTAATTGAATAATACTTGATTCTGTTCGTATTTCAAAACTAGTGATTGATTTCATTCGCCAGTCTGACCAGAGGAGGAGGAGGACGTTTCCACTTTTTTTTTTTTTTTTT
>VBRH01000324.1:115303-127356 GCA_014578085.1 Cardamine resedifolia | reverse complement strand
CAAAAAACTTTATTATAAGTTTTGATTTCTCAGTGGAAACGTTCAAGAACATTTGCTTTTGTCCTTCTTCTTATTGGGTACGTCGATTAGGCTGTTTCAATGGAGATAGGATCTGTTTGTTACTACAAGCTCAAGATTCGAGGGAGATTGAGGTGTGGATGACAAACAAGTTGAGTGATGGAGTTGTTTCGTTTACAAAATATCTCAATGTCACTACTAGCCCTAATCTTCCGGCGTTACTGTTTAGTTTTGGTATGGCTCGTCCGGGATACTCCATTGGCAAGCACAGAAATATCATGGCATGGTGCAAGGAAAAAGTCAAAAAAGAAGATAATGATATGTTGTATACTTATTACATCACTCTTTACGATATTGATGAAGGTGGGGTAAGAAGAAAACTTGTGACAGGAGAACATGAAGATCGTGGCTACCTTGACCCGCTTAGAGGTAGCTATGTGTATGTTCCAAGTCTGATCCCGGTTCCAGAAAAGAATTAGAGGTAGAGATGTATATGAGGGTCTTTTCGTGTTCTTAAAGCCCTGTTATGTGGTCTCTGTGTTTGTTGATCATCTCTACCATGTTTGTTGAAATTAACTATGATACTCTCTATACAAATGCTATTGGAATTGACTACTGATTTTGGTTTTTGTATTATATTCATGACAAGTTTTAGGTTTGGTACAGAGTTGTATGTTTTCAATATATTTGATTTTTAGCATGTAAGTTTTGTAGTTTTTGTGTTTTTATGTGAAGAGAGCATCTGCAAGAATTTTATACCATCATTTTCAATTATATTACATTAGAGAGCTTATGAAATTCAAAATGGATACGTCGATTTTGGTAAACCCACAGAAGCAGAAACTAAGCATCATTTCATTTCAATACACAAGCACTCTGTTTTTAGGTCATTGTGTGTTGTTCATCTTCTACCATTTATGTTGAATCAACTAAGATACTAAACAGATGTTATTGAGATTGACTAATTGTTTTGGTTTTTGTACTAGTGATCTTGACAAGTTTTAAGGTAATTGGGTTCAGAGTTGTATGTCTATCAGAATCATTCATGCAAACCAATATATAGCTATACATCCAGAAGCAGAAACTAAGCATCATTATGCTATAAGACTTCCAAATTTCCAATACTCAGATCTAAAACATTTTCATGTGCATAGACAGTCAATAATCATACAACTATTTGACAAAAAAAATGAACATCTTGTAGTTATTCTTAAAGATATTCTATTTATAAATTAACAAGTAAGGAAATATCTACAGATTTGTGCTCTGTTTTTTCCTCAACGTTATACAGATCACCCATCGGGTAAAGAAGCCAAAGCATTGAATTTGTAAACATAAATTGCATATAAGTAGTGAGCAACAACATAAACAGTTTATTTACCAAGACTTACAGTAAAATGTACAATGTTCATAGAGTGTCTCCAACTTATGTAGTATGTACTGTTTGTCCAAATGCTCAAGGTCAGGGATGTCAATCCTTAAGAAAAGGAAGACGCGTAACGGTAGTCCCGACACTATCATCATCTGCTGCTTTCTTTGGGGATGAAGATGGCAACATTTTTTTGGTGGATCGACGAGGAAGAATCTGAAGGCGGGGATTAAGGTGAGTGCCGAGGTTTTCCACTGCGAGTTGGTAACTCTCTACCAGCTCTAACTGCCGAACTATTATGTCTGACCGTCTAGGGAGAAGCTCCACTGGTTCACCTCCCGGGATTACAATGTATTCGATTGCTAGACGGACTTCCTGCGTTTCAGAAACA
Source organism: Cardamine resedifolia (assembly GCA_014578085.1). Lineage (NCBI taxonomy): Eukaryota > Viridiplantae > Streptophyta > Magnoliopsida > Brassicales > Brassicaceae > Cardamine > Cardamine resedifolia. The sequence continues at coordinate 125,578 of VBRH01000324.1, read as the reverse complement.
GGGGTATATCAGTAGTTATACTCGCAAGTCTCCCTAATCTATAATCACTGAAATGTATTGAGCCTTTTGTAACATGACAAGTAGGAATCCTAATGAACTAATAGTTGGTAGGTCGAAGAGACTGATCTGAGATAACAACCCATCTCTATTGGGACACTCTGAGAATATTAACACAAGGGGGATGAGAGTTACCTCGAGGGCATCAAGCTCTTCTAAACTGGGTTTGCTCTCTGGAGCATCATCTTTGATCTCAATATCATCAACAGAAGATTTCTCTATGTTTTTAGGGGCTGAGCCAAATGATTCTCTCCCAAGGATCATTCTGACTGCCTTGACCATCTGAGCCATTGTTGTTGACTGCAAGGTATAAACAAGAAGAAAGAAATGAATCAAATTAATAAGAAAAAGCAATGCAGTGAACCATCCATCAGTCATGCAAGAAGAATGATACCTTAATGACAAATATCGGTAGCTTGTGTAATTTGGCAACACGACGGATCGATGAATTCTGTTTCAGTTCAGAACTTGATGCTAGAATGACATCTGCTTCTCCAACATCATCTGTCACTTCTATTTCGTCGTCTAGGCCCATAACTTCGGCTACTTGAAGGAGATCAGCTTCAAGGACCTAGAACACAATATTGTTAGTATCTTTGGCTGTTTAAGATCAAGATTATTTTCCAAGGATCCGAAAAGGCCCACTTAGAAGCTCGGGAAGAAAAGATCAGGTTCTTTACATTGTAAGTATAAACATGAACAGGTGAGATTCTTGGGCTCGTGTATATGTCACTGCTGGCCTTATTATACCGAACAGGACGAAAATCTTCATCTTCGTCATCAGAAAGCACTTCACTTGCAAAATTTCTATTGAGCAATGGTGCAGGCTCCTCTTCAAGGTTCTCCAAAGGAATGGGAGTCACTAACTTATGAGGAACTTCGTCTTCGCCACGAATTTGACGGATCTCAAATGGAGCTGATTTCCCTATAATAACCAAGAAGTTTGTTCGGTTCGGTTTTCCCATTTGTTTGCTCAATTTCACTATCAGGAGAGGGACACTTTTAACTTACCAGCTAGTATAGCATCAACGGTGACATCTAGTCTTTGATGAACACGACACTCGGTTCTCGATATCATCTCTACGGCACAAGTAAATGTTGGAGGTCCTTTTCTTTCAAGAATTGTCTTCTGCACTTTTCTTTTCCTTGCTTCTTCATCACCAAGAGTCACACTCTGTAAAATAATTCAAATTAAGGTTGACTCAGAAAACAAGAGAGCCAAAAAAAAACAGACCAAAGTTGTAGTTTAAGGTCATACATACCTCAATGCCACCAATAAGAATTTGTAAAGAGGGATTTTTGATAATGTTGTCTATAGTCATCCCATGAGCAGTTGCAACAAGCTGAACCCCTCGTTGAGCAATAGTGCTGGCAGCTAAAGCTTCAAGCTCCGTTCCTATCTCGTCGATAATGATGGCCTCAGGCATATGATTCTCAACCGCCTCAATCATAACCTGTGTGAGATTTTTTAGCATGAAGAACTTATTAAATACAGCAAGATCCTTTTGATTCCCACCTACACCATATTATATCACAAGGTTAAAGAGTTCAGAGACAATACATCGTGCTGTAAATTCACATTCGGAACTTGCATCCGCCTAGCACGGCCGATTCCAGAATGCGGAACGTCACCATCACCTCCAATCTCATTTGACGTATCAACAATCACTACACGTTTCCTGTGTTCATCAGCTAACATCCGTGCGATTTCTCTGTACAAAAGCTAACATGTATCAATAGCAGTTTAACAGCAACAGCATCTGCAGATCATCAGATTATAAGTTCATAGTGATGCACAAACCGGGATCTAAATCAATATACCTGATTAAAGTTGTTTTGCCAACTCCAGGAGATCCTATAACCAAGATTGATCCTCCTCCTTCTATCAAGTCTCTTATAATTTCAGCACTTCCTGATACTACTCGACCCACTCGACATGTTAGACCAATTATTTGCAGCTTCCGGTTACGTATTGCGCTTATACGATGCAAAGATCTGTTAATCCCCGATCGGTTATCATCGGAAAAGTCACCAACCTAAATTTGAAAACATTCATCTTCTCGTCAGCTCAAATTCATCAAAAAACATTTGATAAAATTTAGCAGTGATAGGCTAAAACAGTTGAGAAATTAGTTGCATGTGTTAGATCGGAGACACACACCTTTGATACCGCAAGCTTCAGATCTTGCTGTGTCACAGGCTGCTCTGAGATCACCCAATCGCCGGAAGGGAATCTAGCCAGTGGCTTTCTCCCTAAATCCATCACCACTTCGATCAATTCCCCGATCGCCTCGTGCTTAACGAGCTCCTTCCTTGTCGCCGGAGGAAGAATCTCGAGGAAAGCGTCGAGCTCCACCGTAGGCGGCGCCGTCGATGTGGAGTTCGTCGAATCAGCTGACGGTGACCGAACATCGAAACTGAATCCATCAGACGGTCTCCTCACAGGAGATGGCGATGACGCCGGAGACTTCGATGAAGCGATCCTCTGACGCGCACCACGTGTTCGACGGAATGAGGAGGAGTCGGTTGAAAAAGCGGTTGTGGTGGCGGAGATTAGCCGTCGTGATGCTTGCCATGAGCTGTTGATGTCGATCAGAACTAGCCGCGAATTCAACGCCCTCATAACTAATTAAATTTTTAAAAACTATCTACTTTTAATTAAATAATAAATTAAATAAAAGATTCCGTTTTTCGTTATGGTGAATGGTGTATGTGTATGTCTGAGAGCAGAAATGAGAAGCTAAAAAGGAAAAGCTGAGGAGGAGAAGAGCTATGAAGCAGAACGAAACGGCGGCGTTTGGTATTTAGTTTTTATTTTCTTCTATTTTTTGAATATTGTGATGCGTGAAGACTGAAACTAGTGGAAGATTCCAAAGGATCAAAGCATCTGCATAGAAACTGCATCTGTATAGAGCAAGGTAGGGGCCACTATGGAGGGAAAGATGATAACATAGCCGTGTAAGTAAGTGGTTCAGGTGATGCCACGTGGAGAGTTAAGACAATCTTGTTGACACGTGTCTGACTAAGGAGCTACCGTTATTGCCAATTCTTTTGGAACTCTTTGACGAACTTAACCCAAGGCGGAGTTGGAGTTTTGCACGGTCAATGGAAAAAACTCGTCAAACTTTTTTGCTCTGCAAATTGAGAGTTGAACCCATTATTGCTGACTAAATTAAACCGAACAAAAACCAAACTAAATTGATGAATTTAAAGTCAAACCATAGTTGTATGTTTTTTTTTTTTTTTTGCCGGCACCATAATTGTATGTCTATTTATGACGGTTCCTTAATTTCTTTTGTCGGTCTTCTAAGTTGCTTTACCATGGTATTTGGGATTGGGCTTTCTGATACATATATAGTTGGGCTTTTTGCAGGGTCGGATTTGGGTGACGAGTATTTTTTTCGGGCCGTCTGATATGACCTTGTTTTACAAATAGAGAAATGTAGATTTTGAATGTTTAAAAATTTTGAGATTTAGCTAAGTCATTTATGTAAAGCTTTTGTAGTTAGAAGCAAAGCTTGAAAATCTCTATATAAAAATTCATCGACACCTGATATTCCCTCACCAACAATATATCAATTCCAGCGTTATGATTAAACCTTTTTTTCCTCAAAAACAATATTTTCAATGAGAGGCCCAAAAAGTGTTTCATCATCATCATTATTAATACATATATTGTTAATCTTGAGGATATTAACAAACCGACCTTAGCTCAGTTGGTAGAGCGGAAGACTGTAGTGGGTTATCCCAAAGAAATCTTTAGGTCGCTGGTTCGATTCCGGCAGGTCGGATTATTTTTTTATTTTTCCTCTATATAAAATATATGGGACCCACATCCATCCATCTTTTGCTTCCCATCCAACTCGCGTGACTAACCGTTGATTACCCTTGACGTTATCCAATTGAAACGTAACAGATCACCCACTATTTCTCGTAATTCGCAAAATAGCCCCAAGTTTCCCGGGCACGTACCGAAATATCTTTTATGCCACGTGTTCCTTCTCCTGCTCCAAATTGGTATACAAGCAATCTCAAAAAACGAGAAAACAAAAAAAAAGCACAGTTGAAGGAAAAATAAGGAAAAATGGAGAAACAGACTTTCCTCCCTCTTCTCTTGCATTTCGTCGTCTTCATCGCTTTTACATTTCCGTCTTCATCGTTGCTCTTGAACGATCGTAGCTTCGAGAGATCGAGCTTGCCGTCAACGCGGGCGGAGAAGCTGATCCGGGAGCTAAACCTTTTCCCGCAGCAGGATCTGAACGTGATCGATGTCGGTGATTTGCCTCTCACTGCCGCGGAGAGATCGGGGATTGTTGAAAAGAAGTTCGTATTCCCGAATATACTTGCCGATGGCGGCGCTAGTGTCGAGGATTTAGGTCATCATGCTGGTTATTACAAGCTCCCTAAATCTCAAGGCGCAAGGTTTATATCTAACTCTCGATTTTGGTTTATGCATACGTATTTAGAAACTTGCAGCTACCTCTTGATTTAGAAACTTTCAGCTAGCTCTTGGCTGTGGTTAAATATTCAGTTTGAACATTGAACTTTTGGTGACATTTTCTATTCGGATCTCAAAGTAGTTGGAATATTTGTTCATTTGTTCGCTTGGTGTGTGATAGCATGTTCTACTTCTTCTTTGAGTCACGCAACAAGAAGGACGATCCTGTTGTGATTTGGTTGACGGGAGGGCCTGGATGTAGCAGTGAGTTGGCTATGTTCTATGAGAACGGTCCTTTCAAGATCACTAATAATATGTCTCTTGCTTGGAATGAGTATGGATGGGACAAGGTATTGTCTTACATTAGATAATTCCTTAATGCTCTACATTTTTGCACAAGAGAGTTAATTGAGAATTGTTCTTGCAGGTTTCCAATCTTCTATATGTTGACCAGCCTGTTGGAACTGGTTTCAGCTACACCACGGACAAAACTGATATCCGTCATGACGAAAATGGAGTTAGCAATGATCTATATGATTTTCTGCAGGTTTGGTCACTTGATTTGTCTCTTGAACTACTTTTTTCTTCTTTAATTTTCTGTTTTCAAGCTTTGACTTGGATAAACACCTCTGTTAGACTGTTCTGGTTTTCTTGAGTTGGAAAAATTGGGAATCCGCCTATGTTTACTTAGCTTTAACAAGATCGTGATTATGTTTCCTGATCAGGCTTTCTTTGCGGAGCACCCTAAGTTGGCAGAAAACGACTTTTACATAACTGGAGAGTCATATGCTGGGCACTACATTCCGGCTTTTGCTTCCCGAGTCCATAAAGGAAACAAGGCTAATGAGGGAGTTCATGTTAACCTAAAGGCATGTGACTGTTTCTTGTTTCCATTTTGAGGTGTTAATGGAAGGTTGTTACTCACAAGTATAACCTTGCAGGGGTTCGCCATTGGAAATGGGCTTACAGATCCTTCACTCCAATACCCAGCCTATCCTGACTACGCTTTGGAAATGGGCTTAATCACGCAAAAAGAGCATGATCGTTTAGAAAAGATTGTCCCACTGTGCGAACTATCAATCAAGCTTTGTGGTACTTCCTCCCTTTTTCCTTATCAAGTTGTCTTTTACACTGCTCTGTGTGTTGTGTGGATTCTGAATCCATGTTTGTGTTTTTGCTTTTTCAGGAACTGACGGCACAGCTTCTTGTTTGGCATCATATCTTATTTGCAATGCCTTGTTCACTGGTGTAATGAGTCATGCGGGTGGAGTAAATGTAAGCCCAAAAGAACTTTTTAACTTTTGTTGTTGCTAATTGGATTTCTAGATAGTATTCTTGTTGCAAACCATTTCTATTCCACTAGAGAAGTCCTCACTTGTAGAAAGAATTGTGTTAATATTTCCGCATTTGAAGTAAGGGCAAACTAAGAGAGTAACGTGATATTTCCGCATTTGTAGTATTACGACATCAGGAAGAAGTGTGAGGGGAGTTTGTGCTACGATTTCTCAAACATGGAGAAATTTTTGAATCTGAAATCTGTGAGGAAGTCGCTAGGTGTTGGGGACATAGACTTTGTCTCCTGCAGTAGTACAGTCTATCAGGCAATGCTTGTAGATTGGATGAGGAATCTCGAGGTTGGAATTCCCACGCTCTTGGAAGATGGAATCAACGTTCTTGTTTATGCCGGAGAATATGATCTTATCTGCAACTGGCTCGGTAAGTTGCAAAACATAGATAATCAGATCCAGACTTGAAAATAATGAAATAGATGGAATTGAACTGTTGACTAAAACTAAATCTCAATTTAATTAGTAAAATACAAGAAAAATGCATTCTCACAGAATTATATGATTATCATAAAACTGTGTAATCTCATTAAAAAAGTCTGTTTACAGTATAACTAGGTGAATTTGATCAAATGTATTAGTATATGTTCGATTTCTGATACATGATATATCTAAAATTGGATCAGGTAACTCGAGATGGGTGAATGCAATGGAGTGGTCAGGGAAAACGAACTTCGGGGCGGCTCAAGAAGTTCCGTTTGTGGTGGATGGCAAAGAAGCAGGGTCGTTAAGGACTTATGAACAACTCAGCTTCCTTAAGGTCGGCCTTTCTTACATAAAAGCAAAGTCTTTTTTTTGTGTGTGTTCTGCTGGTTTTCTTATAGTAACAACAACAAATGGTTTGATGATATAAACGAAAAACACATACAGGTGCGCGATGCAGGACACATGGTTCCAATGGACCAGCCAAAAGCTGCGTTGAAAATGCTGAAGCGATGGATGGACAATTCTCTTGTGGATGCAAAGGAAGAGGAACTGGTTGCTCAGATTTGATCCAACCTAAAAAGTAGCAAACAGAAAAAAAAAAAACAATGTGTGGATGGCATGTTGACGGTTTCCTTTTATAATTTGATCTCATAAGAAAGATATTTATATATCTGTAGGGGTTTGTCCAATTTCGTTTAAAATCAAACTCTGCTGACACCAAAAACATACTATATTTTAAAACGAAAAAATATTGACTTTTTTTTTTTCTGCGGTTCTTTACTTGTAATACTTTGAAATAGCGGAATGTATAAGAAATGTATACTACTTGTGTGGAATCAAGTGATAGAATTGAACTAAGCAAAACTAATCTCGTTAGTTACAGAGTCGTGGATTTGTAATTAAGCTTGTTTGATGAGGTTTTCTATAACCGGATTTTCTTTTGAAGAGAACCTAGTTGTCTACATGACACATGGCGAAACATGATTGGCTAAAAGGAAGGATTTTATCTAACAAGCCACATACAGATGAGATTGGAAGGAGCAATGTCGATTTCTTCGTTTGGGTTTGCAATCTCAAGGCCGACTTCTTCTTCTTTTTCTTCATCTTCAAATAAGTACTTAGTAAGCTCTCGTATCTTTGGGCTCACTACGTCTTCTTTGTTATGGACAAATAACAAATCTCACCACACAAACTCAAACCTCAAACAAAAGCTGTGTGTTAGAAATTCAGCTCAAGAGATTCCACAGACACTTGAAGAAGATTCCAAGTTTGTACCTTTGGATCCTCAAGATCCTCGATTCGGCCCTCCAGTCAGTTTATTTCATCCCTTTTTATCTCTGTTTACTGTTAACTCTGTGATCATAACCAACACTTCGATTGTTTTGCAGGTTTTGCTGTTGCTTGGCTTACAATTTCATGAAGCACAAAAGGTAATGAAAATGGAAAATACATATTAATCACACTTTCCAAAGCGTTTTTGAGTTTTTTTTTTGGGATTAATCTATCATCTTGTAGTGCAGATACAAGAGCTTCTTAAGGAGCTCGATGGGGAATTCATGGAGGTAATCTAATCTCTGACTCTTGTAAGATCCTGAAACTTTTGGAGATATCATAAAACCTTATGTTGTTGTTTGGACTTCAGATTGTGTTCTGTACAGAAGATATGATCCCGCGTTCGTTATGGGAAGCAGTTAACACAAAACAGCCTAACCTGAAGAGAGTCAAAGTATGTGGCTTTCAATTTCAATTTTAAGGTTTTTTTTTGTTCAAGTTTTAAGGTTCTTTTGTGCTGTTTCTTACATGAAAATCCATTGTACAGATTGCAGAGTCGCTGCCTCGGATCTGCTTCTTATCTGGTTTGACAGGAGAGGAGATGATGATGTTCATTGATGCATTCCCAGAAACTGGTACCTACAACTTCAAAATGAATTTAAGAATGATAAATGCATGTCTTTCTTAAAAACTGGTGGATGAAATGCAGGGCTGGAAGCAGTTGTGTTTGCAGCTATGGTTCCGAACAGTGCGGATAAACCTATCTTTGAATTGATTGAAGAAATCATGGGAGATAATGAGTTAATGGTTAGTAAATCTCAAAAATGTTGCACCAAAATCAGATTTAGTCTTGAATCTTGATATGCATAAAAAACAATCAAACACTTTGTTCTATATGCAGCAGACCCGGAGCGGTTTCAGCTGAGTTTTGAGTTAGCTAGAGAGCAGGACAGCTTTGAAATTCCTCAGTACAAGAGTGTTGTAGTTTTGAAATAAAAGAAGTGAGATGCTCAAGAATGTAAATCATCAAAGTAAGAACTGACACAAGTGACAAATATACAGAGTCATCTAAAATGAAGACAGAACCTTAAATTGATTTCACTATATATAAACTCTGTAAGTTGCAGTATACACAATTGATTGTTCCCTAAAAGATCAAAAGCTGAAAAGCATTACTGAACAATAATGTAATCTTCCAATGAAGAATCCTTTATCTAGTGAAAATGTATGCATGCATCTTCTTGAATACCATATCACACTTGACCAAAGATCCATATTCATCAAACAAATCTCAAAATCAACTGAGAATCAATCTCTCTCTTTCGATACCTAATCTTCATCATCACTCTCATCACTAAAGTAGCTAACTTTCTTCTCCTTTCTCTTCTTCCTCCTCTCTTCTTCTTCCTCTGCTTCTCTCATTCTCAGTCTCTCTCCAGCTTCATTATCCACCACCGAAGCCCAATTCTCCTCCTCGAATCCCTCCGTCACAGCCAACGACGTTGCCCCAGACCAATCCCTCATTTCCTCAGCCTCTCCTTCCTCCTCCTTACGCCGCCCTCTTTTCTTCGGCGGCGGTGGTCTCTCCCGTGGCCCCAATTGATTTCTAGGGCACTCATACGAAAGATGCCCTTCGTCTCCACACTCGTAACACCTCGACTTATCCTTGTACACTCTCTTCTTTATAAACTCCGACGCACGTCCATTATCTGCGGCGATCGAAACCGTCAATTTCCGGCCATTAAGGATCTTAGCATCCATAGAACGCGCCGCTTTAGCAGCGTCTTCACGAGAAACGTAGAGTACGAACGCGACGCCACGGGAGCGGCGAGTGTGGCGATCTTTGAGAACAGTGACTCGAGCGACCTTGCCGAAGGTGGAGAAGAGAGTGTGGATGTCGGAATTGGTGAGGGAGAAATCGAGATTAGAGACGTATAGTGTCGATTTGGAAGGAGCTAAGCCGCCAGATCCGCCGGGAGCTGATGATTTAGCCGAGGAAGAAGCTTGTTGTTGTTGTCTAGGGTTAGAAGGTGGTGCTGCGACGGAAGAATAGCGATAGTAGAAAGTATCGTCTTCTTCATCGTCGCTATGGTTAATCTTCTTCTTCTTCTTCTTCGTCTCCACCATTTTCAACTTTCTTCCTAAATTATTTTACTTTGTATTCCGGTATGAGCAGCTTTCAAAGGCTATGTATATATATGTTGATGAACAATACTCGTTATTTATGTGACTTAAATTATATTTTTATTTTTTTTACAAATTATCAATAATCAAATAAAATCATGTTAAATCAAAATATAATTAGCTTTTTAGGGGAAAATTTATTTTGGGAAAGAAATTACATTACATGTTTTTCTTTGAAGGGAATTTAATGAAAAAACTCTTCAATTTTGGTCTCATCCATTTTTAAACCCTCAACTATTTTCTTAGTAAAAAATCTATTTAACTATGATCCGCTAATAGATTTAACTCTCTGTAAAAAAAATTTCGTCTACAGTAATAAAATGTTGTTTTCAATTACATAAACGTCAATGCGTTTGTATTTTTCATAGAAACAACAAAAAATTAAATGTATTATAAAAAATATAAAATAAAGTGTACTCTGTTCTAAACCTTTTAATTAACCCTAAAAACCCTCAAATCCTAAAACAGAAGAACCTAAAAAATTCCTGGAATGCTCAACTAAAATTACTTTACTGTATTTTTTTTTTTTTTGTATTTGCAGACTTGCGGAAA
>VBRH01000324.1:82070-93818 GCA_014578085.1 Cardamine resedifolia | reverse complement strand
TCTCCGTTTTGCGTTTGCGTTTGCGTGAACGAGACAACCGCATCGCTCGTCTTCGTATACATTGAAATCGATAGGTGATCGCGATCGGATTTTCTTATCATCACTCTTTGTAGAAATTGATGGAGTCTTCTCCGATTTCGTGACACCGACAACGATTTTGATTTTCATTTTGATTTTGATTTTTTTGCAGGGCTTGATTAGGTCTAAGATAGATTAAGATGAAGGGAAGAGATTATTACTAATAGTTACATGGATACGCGATCCAATTTGACAAGTGTGAATCGAGGATCCAATGTGGAGCTCGAATCTCTGCTGCAGCAACATCGTAGCCGTGAACGAGAACGAGAACGAGACATTGATGTTCATAGAAGCGGAAGCGCGCCTCCGACGGTGGAAGGTTTGTTGAGAGCCATTGATAATCAGTACTGGAACAACAACAACAACTCTGATCATACAGATGTTAGGAATATTAGCAGTATTAGCAATAGCAATGGCGTTGAGCTTTTGTCTGATGATGAGTTACGTTGGCATCCTGAGTATCTCTCTTATTACTATTCCAATGAACATTCCAATCCGAGGTTGCCGCCTCCCCTGTTGTCTAGAGAGGATTGGAGAGTTGCTCAAAGGTTTCATAACAGTGGCTCTGTGTTTGATCCTGTTGCGGAATGGAGGAAGAAAGTCGACAACTCCTCATCGCTCTTCTCCGTTCAGCCAGGTGTTCCAGTTGAGCAGGCAGAGAATGATTTGATGGAACTGAGGAATGCTGTAGCCCAGGGCCGCTCTCAGAAGGTGCAGCGGCTAGACCAAGCCAGAGAAGACTTTATTGGATATTCCGGGCTTGGACCCAGAAGGAAGAGTTTCGCTGATATACTTCAGGTAATGTCTATATATTTATGCTTATTATATTCATTTCTGTTGAGTATATTACTGGTTTTGACTCGTCTGAAATATTGATTGTAACTTTTACAGGAAGGACTTGAACGAGATGCAGCCTTAGGTAGCCAACTCTCTCGGCCTGCAAGTTGCAACACTTTCCGTGACATGAAGAATTCTTCTGTTTCATCGAATTTTAGTGTGGGTGGATTTGACAGCCCATTAGCATTCCATGAGTCATTACATTCTGCAGCCCAAAACAGTCCAAATACTATGCTTGGATCCAATGTGAGCTCTCCAGTGCCAAGGATCAGAACTCCTGACTCACATCTACTAGGGCGATCTCCAGCCTCTGGTCTCCCCCCTATTGGTACTAGAGTTGGTCCTGTTGAAAAGAAGAATACTTTTGGCACAGCCATCCAAAACTCTGAATCATACACTGCTGCTGAAGTTGCCGACACATTGTCGAGGTTGAACATGTCAGAGATGAGTCAAGTAAAAGAAAATCATATGCAGTCACAGCTTCAGGTGGAATTGGAGAATCAATCTGATGTCATGCGTTACATACCCAACGGCCATAAGAAGGCTTTGCGGCAACAAAATATTGCTACGGCAGAATCAAAAGATCACTTGTTTTCTGCTAATTATGGCGGAATGAGTGGATATGGAACAAGTCTTGCTGCTTCTACGGTGGGTTCCCATGGACAGGTCAACATCCCCAAACGAACCTCCTCTTCAGCGAGTCTTTACTCAACTTCAGACCATTCTAGATTAGGAAGCCTAGGCTTATCTGATGTCAATATTCGGAATGCAAATATTAACGGAACAGACTTCTCCACAGCTGGTGGTTATTTGCTAAATAACAAGTTGAATTCATTAGCTGAGCACTATGTCGCTGAAGGTCTCTCACTCCCTCCCCTCTCCCTCTCTCTCTCTCTCTCTCTCTCTCACTCTTTGTCTCTCTCACTCTCGTACACTCAAACACAACACATAATTGCCTTAGAATGCTCCTTTTTTTCCCTTCTGTAGCAGGTTCGCATTTGACTGGGGAAGGGGATAGACAAAGCTTGAACAGATTGATAAATCAAGTTGCTTCTGAGCTTCACTCTCCAGTTATGGACCCACATTACAGCCAGTATCTGCAAATGGCATCTTCTACCGCTGCACCAACCGATCATTCTCTTATTAGAAATAATTTCGGGACTTCAAATGGAGATACAGCTAACGAATACCTCGCAATGTTACTTGCTCAAAACAGACAAAAGCTGGGTAACCTCAATGCTGCAAATTCTAGATTATTTGAGAGTCCTTCATATGATCTTGGCAACATGTATTTAGGAAACCATTTGCCTTCTCCTTCCAAGAATTCAAGAAATTTCCAGAACATGCGAATGTCACAATCTACCTCAATGATGAAAGTTCCTTTCGGAGGATTACAGGGATCATCCCATGTAGATATTGGAAGCACAGCAGCAGTATCCTTACTAGAGGGGTTCAAGAACAACAAGACAAGGTCTTTAGAGCTTTCAGAAATAGTTGGTCATGTGATTGAGTTCAGGTATTTACCGTTCCTTATCTAATATACTTCATTCAAGGTTACTAGTTCACTTTTTTTTTCTTTTCTTTTTTTCACACCACTTGCAGCATGGATCAGTATGGAAGTCGTTTCATTCAGCAGAAACTTGAGACTGCAACGGATGAGGAAAAGAATGTGATATTCCCTGAGATACTTCCTTATGGTCGCACTTTAATGACAGATGTCTTTGGAAATTATGTCATTCAAAAGGTACGAGCTGTAGCATCCAAATCATTTCAATGCACATGGTTAGATGTGTCAATTTACTCTGTTGGTCTGGTTTTGTTTTAGTTTTTTGAGCATGGTACCAACAAACAGAGAAAAGAACTCGCTGAACAAGTTACAGGCCACGTTTTGGCTCTTTCTTTACAAATGTATGGCTGCAGGGTTATCCAAAAGGTACTCAATATAAGGACATTGTTTTGACCCTACGTATTATTCAGTGGTAAGGGTTTTATAGAGATAGGCGTTTGACTTTTCTGAGCGTGTCCCTATCTTGTTTCTGCGATTTTGATACAGGCGTTAGAGGTGGTTGAATTGGAGCAGCAAGCTCGAATGGTGCAAGAGCTTGATGGGTCTGTCATGAAATGTGTTCATGACCAGAACGGTAATCATGTGATCCAGAAGTGTATAGAGCGTCTTCCTCAGGATTGGATACAGTTCATCATTTCCTCCTTCTACGGAAAAGTTTTAGCTCTTTCTACACACCCTTATGGATGCCGTGTAATCCAGGTTCAATATAATACAATCTCACCTTATAGCTTCTTGATCATAGGATCCAAGTTCCAGTTTTTCTTATCCACTGATAACAATACTTGTAATGTACTTCTTTCGAATCGCATCAGAGGGTACTGGAGCATATTGATGACATAGAAACCCAACGGATCATTATGGAGGAAATCATGAATTCAGTCTGTACACTAGCGCAAGATCAGTATGGAAACTATGTTATTCAAGTAAGTTTCTGAAGCTTGGTTTATGATGAAAATAGACACACTGATATTGATTAATCTTTCTTCCGGCTATAGCATATCATACAACACGGTAAACCCCATGAACGGTCAGAAATCATCAATAAGCTTGCTGGACAGATTGTGAAGATGAGTCAACAAAAGTTTGCTTCTAATGTTGTTGAAAAATGCTTAACATTTGGCGGTCCAGATGAACGTCAGGTTCTAGTGAATGAGATGCTTGGTTATACTGATGAAAACGAGCCTCTTCAGGTCTGCAATTAAAAAATCTTTGCTCCTTCATGTCTTTCTACAATGTCTCCAAAAAATTCCCACTAAAGTCAGAAGCAATTTGCAGGCGATGATGAAGGATCCATTTGGGAACTACGTAGTGCAAAAGGTTCTTGAAACATGCGATGATCAAAGTCTTGCACTTATTCTTTCTCGTATCAAAGTGCACTTGAATGCATTGAAGAGATACACATATGGGAAACACATCGTTGCTCGGGTTGAGAAACTTATTACCACCGGAGGTAAACATTTCTTCTCTCTATGTAAAATCACAGGTCATGATGGTGATCATGAATCACTTTTCTTTTTTCTGCAGAGAGAAGAATCGGGCTTTCGTCATCTCTAACCGCAAATGCCACTCCTTGACTATCTCTGAAGTAAGTAAAACCTCAAGCTTCTTATCTTATAAAACACAGCCAGAGAAAGAGGTACACTTTGATGACCGAGAGCTATTTGTACAGCCTAACTAAGCAAAGCATCTCAAGATGGTTCATGTTATATATATTTTGCAAATAATTTGTAAATAAAATAGAGCGTTTTTTATTTAAGTCGGTAAATAAATGTATTTTGGATTTCAACTGGCTTAAGTTAAAAATCTCCTTTTGGTTGTGTAAAAGGTGAAGCCTTGCCGTTTTATTATGTAAAGCAGTGGCTTATTTTAGGTCTTCTTATTCTTCACATTACTATGTAAATACTAAATTATCGGCTTTGCTCCCCAAGAATTGCAATATTTCTTGTTTGTAAGCATTAAAGTTTAAAGTTTAAAGTTAGTTCAACAGTTAGTATTGTACCAAAATCCTTAAAATAGCCTTCTTTTCTCTTCCATTAGACAAAACGAAAGAAGCTACGGAGTATGTGATAAACTCATGAATTTTCATTTATAGTCGAAGAACAAACCCATCAAGGGCAATTCCAACATCTGTACCAAAACTATGTAATGTATTATTGACCGACACTATCGCATACAAGTGAACCTGCTTCTTCTTCATCCTTATGTTGATAGATAATGAATGCTTATTTCCAAATAATATCGCCCAAGAAACGTAGAGCAGGGACACCTCTTATCTCCATATCAACCAGTGGAGCCTCCATCAGAGTCAAACCAGAGAGTTCTGAATCCTCCCGGATCATATCAAGAGCACGCATTTGATCCTGCACGTTCATTTTTCATGTTTTAGATACATGATTTTTTAGGATCACAGAACAAACACAAGAACAGAAGCTCTCTGTAGTTTGAGGAGTAGAGAAGACCGATCTTTGGTCCAAAGAGACCATTAGTTCATGAGAAGTTTGTGTTTGTGTGTGTATATACCTTTCTCTTAATTGAGCAAAATTTGCAGTCTGAGGAGGATGGCGGTAGAATCTGATTGACAATGAGTCTTTTGACAGGAACGCTTTCCTTCTTCAAGGAAGCACTTAACCTAGAAGACTCGCTGACAGCCATTACCTTTAGGAGATTAAAAAAAGAAAACAGTAAGCGCGGTGAGATGCTAACTTAAGACTAACATTGGAAGGAAGTTCTTAGACAACGGATTTTATCAATACTTCTGTGTTTGAAATAAGAAAAAAGAACAAACTTTTAAAGCTATTCTCGAAGATAGGAGGACATCTTAGGAGATGTATGTGTAGACGTTACCGTTGGGATAGTGACAATGACAAATTCCGTTGACTCTGTGTCACGGAAAAGCTCGCGAACTTTAACCATCCTTTCTCTTAGTCGTTCCAATTTGTCGGCCTTTCAGATCCACAAAGAGATTTTAAATGAAGGGAAAACAGGAATATTATATCAGAGCCAATATACACAAAGACCTACAGCATCAGGCTTGTTTTCTTCTTTCCCAAAGACTGATTTGATTGCTGAAGTAGCCGAGGTTATTTTTTGCCTAAGCTGGAGATGCAGAAAATGTATTTCAGAAGACAAAACTCTGAGAAAGAGATTTGACAGTTTGGTAACTAAACACAAGAATTTATAAGAAATGGTTTTATCAGCAGTTTCAACCTTTAAGATTTTACCAATGGAGGCATCCAAGAAGTCAGGTAAAGAGAGTAGCCTTAGCGTATGACCCTGTAAGTAGCAATAAACTTTGTCTTTAACAATTCTTTAGCACTATAAAGGGAAGGAAATTTTCCGTACAGCTTGCTCACCGTTGGTGCAGTATCAAACACGATTCTGGTGAACATGTTATACTCGGGTGATTCCAAAAACTGAATGACCTGTGAACACCCTTGACAAATCAGCAAGAGACAAGCAAAATATGCCAAAAACGACAAAATCAATCCGAAGAAAGAAGAATCAGATAAATGTAACAATGTTACCTTAGAAATGGCAATGGCTTCATCCAAGCCAGGAGGAGGTGTGTCAAGCAATTCTCCAAGTTTAAGTTCGCCCAACTTCATTAACCAAAAACCAAAGTCAGTATCATAAGCAGAACAGTAAAAGGCAATCACATCCATTTAAGACACCTCGATTAAGTATCAGAAACATAGAAGCTCACACAGCTCCCACAGAGGAAAATATCAGAATTGATTAGCCATTAACACCATTTAAGACACATTTCAGTTACAAATGCCACCAGAAAGTACACACAGTGCTATAACCAAACCTGTTCTACAAGCATCCCAAGTCCCATACCATCCATAAAATCTTTCACCCCAGTTCCTCCATTCATCTGCGAGGCACTACGAAACTCTTCTCTAGCCTTCTCAGGGTTTATCTGTTGCAGAGCTATAAATTAAAACCCAATTGAGTGTAAAGATCATAACCACCCCAAACATAACACCAAAGAAAACATCGGTTTACACATACTTCTAGAGCAAATAAAGGAGCTTCAGGTCCTTCTACAGGCACAAGCATTCCTCCAGTCAAATCCTAGAAATCAACCAAAAAAAACAATACAGAAACCAATCATATATATGTATCATCATCAAACAGAGACAAAAGTCTTCACTTTTCAGAGGATTTTTCTGGTTAACCTGAGCAAAAGAATCGCTCAGTGAATGTGCTGGATCAGTGGATACAACAAGAGTTGGGTGTCCATTGTTGGCGAATCTGACAGCTAAAGAAGCAGCACAGCTAGTTTTGCCGACTCCTCCTTTCCCACCAAGCATGTAATACTTTCGCTTCGTGCCGGAGACCATCTCATCGAATTCCGACACTGTCTCCGTTGGGCTAGCTACTGATTTCACTGTACCCAAAATCAAAGAGAAGCTTATTCAATCCCCTCCGATACTCAATTCCATGTTTTTAATTAGGAAAAAATGGGAAATTTCAGAATTCGAACCTTGGAGCGAGCTTCTCCGGCGATTATGTTTAACGGTGAGAGAAAGAAACGTCGGCGAGACAACAGATGAGGAGAGAGTTGTTCGAGGGGAGAAAGAGATGAAATCAATCCGAGAGACGAGAGCTGTTGGTGGTGAGAATCGGGATTTGCATAGAGGAGAAGAAGATAATAGAGAGGAAGAAAGAGTCGCCATTTCTAGTCTCCTTTCTCTCTTCTTCTTCTTCACTTGTGTAAAACGCCTAGACACCGAAGCGGTGCCAAAGAATTATTATAAGTGCCCAAATTCCTTCTTTTTTTTCTATTTTTGTTTTACTTTGAACAGACTATCAGAGAATTTGTTTGAGTTTAGTGCTTCAATTCTGATTCACTGTTAACTCCTTTGGCTTCATCCCCAAAGCCAATATTAGTTGAAAGATCAGAAGCTGATTCTCTTTTCTTAGCTTGCAACTTCACTTCAATCATGCAAGACTTGACAAAGGATCACAAGGACAGAGCAATTACAAAGTCAAATTTCTCTTGTTAACAAGTCCTAAATGGATAAGGTACAAAGCCTAATAATCCTTTAACCGGTCCAATTTGTTATCGGTTTCAGCCTGTTCACCAGTCCAATTCAGTTGCGTGTGATATAATAAAAAGGACAGAGCATTTAACATACAAAGAAACATATTATAGGTTTCAAGTCTTGAGAATGTTCATTGTCGTGTAAATCAAGATAAACATAAAACACTAATAATGTTTAAGAAAAAAGAAAAAAAAAGTTGGTAAGAATCTTCGACCGAGATCTGTCACTGTCAATAAAGATTTTAACAGATCGGAATGGG
Organism: Cardamine resedifolia; assembly: GCA_014578085.1. NCBI lineage: Eukaryota > Viridiplantae > Streptophyta > Magnoliopsida > Brassicales > Brassicaceae > Cardamine > Cardamine resedifolia. The sequence continues at coordinate 86,026 of VBRH01000324.1, read as the reverse complement.
AGCTCCGTTCCACTCTTTCAGACATTCCAACAAAGGATCAATAAGCTTTCCATCAGAAATCGCCGAGAACACTTTATCAAACTCCTCTCCAGGCGATCTAACATTCTCTCCGGTAAGCAGTTCAGTCTCCAGCTCATCGCGGACGAACCGGTACAATGGATAAGACCGACATTCCTTAATCCGGTTAGCTATAACCGAGGATCCTTCCTCGTACTCAACCCGAACACGTTCCACTTCTTTAGGGAGGAGTGATTTCAGCTCAGACTCAAACGCTCCAATTTTCTGGAAAATCGATGTCGCAGAATTAGCTTCTCGTTCTGGATCCGCTAAAGCGTGATCTACAAGAATGTGTCTAAGTTTCTGCATCAGCGGGTAAGTGAGGCTGCAGGGATCATCTGCGTATGAGAACACATACTCTCGGTCAACCACTTGGAGGACATCTCGTTCAGTGAACCTCGATGGGTGTAGCTCACCGTTAGCACCAACGGTTAAGACCCGTTTTGCCACCTGGCTCACCACAGCTTTAACCGCTTTCTTTAGATTCTCTTCAAGATGTCTTAGATCAACGGCTTGACACAGCGCAACTAAGTAAGTCGTGGACATTAGCTTGAGGATATCGACTGCTTCTGCGGTTTTCCGGCTCGAGATCAACCCTAGAGAATTAACGTCTTGGTTATGCTGCTCTGCGCTTTGGACGTGGCTAGTCACTGGATTAGCCAAGAACTGAAGCTCAGAGCAATAAGAAGCCATGGCTATTTCCGCACCTTTGAATCCGTAATCAAGACTAGGGTTTCTCCCACCAGATAGATTAGAAGGCAAACCGTTGTTGTAGAAATCGTTGACCAATTCGGAGAACTGAGCAAACATGAGTTTCCCGATTGAAGCGATGGCTAGACGGGAATTATCCATGGCGACACCAATTGGTGTTCCTTGGAAATTTCCGCCGTGCAAAGCCTTGTTCCTTGACACATCGATCAAAGGGTTATCGTTAACTGAGTTGATCTCACGCTCAATCATTTTAGTTGCCGCTCTGATCACTTCTAACTGTGGCCCGAGCCATTGTGGCGACGTGCGTAAAGCATACCTGCAACTTTACAGGAAACGCCAATCAGTTATATATATAACAACGCCAAAGCATCAATTTCAACACACAATATATACAATATCTGTTTACTTGAAGATCAATAAACTTTACCGATCTTGTTTAGGTTTTTGAAGCGGATCCATTTCGTGGAGATGTTGAGCTTCTTTAACGTAAGAGCTTCCATGTAATATATGTTCCATAATAGCAGCGGCTTCGATCTGACCGGGATGGTGCTTGAGTTTATGCGTAAGATGATCGGTGAACTCTGGTTTTCCCTGCATAACCTCAGCAAACATTGCAGACATGACTTCTGACAAAACCACCAAAACATTGGCCTCAAACAAAACCGTGGAGGCCAAACCCGATCCAACAGCTGTCCCGTTCACAAGAGCTAGTCCTTCCTTAGGCTGTAGCTCGAAGAAGGACGAAACTCCAGCGAGCTTAAAGGCCTCAGAGGCTGTGAGAGTCTCGCCGGAGGGACACACAGCTTTGGAGTTGGGACGGCCGGTAAGGAGTCCAGCGATGTAAGAGAGCGGGACAAGGTCGCCAGAGGCAGTGATGGTGCCACGAAGAGGAAGGCACGGAGTGATTTCGTGGTTGAGAAGCTTCGTAATAGCTTCGAGTATCTCGAAACGTATCCCGGAGTAGCCTTGGAGGAGAGTATTGACACGGACGAGCATTGCCGCTCTTGTCGCCGACTTCGGCAACGTGTGTGACGTGTCTCCAGCGCTGGCTCCGAAAATTCCGGCGTTCAAGAACCTACATGAGTCATAAATTGCACGTTACCTTTAATTTTGCTCGTGAGTCCGTGACACATTAGTAGCTTTATCTTTACTCCAACTATTGTTGAAATTAAGAAAGAAAAAAATATAACTATTGTTGAAATTTTATCTTTCTTAAATAAATAAAAATATGAATAAATTGTAGTTTGGTTTATGAAGTGAATGAGATGTAATTAATATCGTCCACGACTGTTATGTGTAACCTTAAGTTCACCTAAATAATTGCCAAATACCTACTTATTCAGCTAATTAAGTAGTATTGCCAAACAAACTATCCACCTAAGTATTAGGTTAAACAATTAACAAAAACAAGTGTATAGTCAACAAAAAGTTTCCAAAAGAAAATTGTTCGGTAAAAGAGAGATCACCAAGAACATACTTTTCACTAGTCTCACAATATATGCATTTTTTTTTTGTTAATAACTTGTCTCACAATATTTATACCGGGATAAACAAATTTCCTTTCTCCTATTAATAATTAGGGGTCAAAACTTTCTTCACTATCTTAGAAATTTCCAACGCATTAATTTAATTTTTTTTAAATAAATACATGATATATAGAAGCACACTAAATAGTATTGTTGTGATTAACTAAGTTACCTATTAGAAATTTTATGGGTACCTATCAAGATTGTGAAAAAATTTCAGCAGTCCAAAAAGAAATATTCAACACATTTTATTTCACCTAATAAGGTATTGAGAATACAAAAATTACCTAATAAGCTCCTTTTGAAGTGCACCACCTTCTTTGGTTCTTCTATGGGAAGTTGCACCAAACCCTGTGGTGACTCCATAACTGTCCGTGCCTCGGTTCATGCTCTCCATCACCCACTCGCTACTCGCCTTCACTCCGGCACGAGCCTCCTCCGCTAGCTCCACCGTAGCTCCTCCTCCTCCTCTAGCCACGGCAGCGACTTGACCAATCGTCAGCGTCTCTCCTCCTAACTTCACCGCCCCTTTCCTGTAATCTTCCACCATTCGTTTCACCTCCTCCAAGTGACTCCCTTTCAAATCTTCCGCCGCCGCGTTCCAGTTCAATGGATCGTCAGAGACGGCGGCGGTGTTGTTGTTTTGATTGCACAGCTCCATGAGTGCCGACCAAGGTTGAAAAGATTCGGGTTTTTAAGGAAACGACCCGGTTTCAAAGTCAATGTGGTCTTGATCCCCTTTCTCTCTTCGTGGTGATGTTATTACACAAAACAAAACAATGCAAATGTGTGTATGTATCTACTTAGACGTTACGCTTACAGGAATTATTGATATTGCATTTAATTTTCTGTTTATACAAAATTGAAGGGAGAAATAAAAAGGAAATTTATATTCAATAGCAAATAAAGTGAGCGACATCGGAGGTTTTTAAATAGAGAGAGGCAAAGAGTTGGTGAGAAGGAGACGGGTTAGTTGCAATGTGTATTCGACCGTCGGATGTTAATTGCAATCTGGACGGGTGTGTATTCGCCACGTGGCTTCCATGTGTATGAGTCGTCTTATTTGTCGAGCTCGACCGTCAGGTATCGCCAGAGATAGGGACACGATGTTTGGTTTGGTGCGAGGAAAACCACAAATACTGTTTTACAATTTTCATAACCATATAAATTTATTTTATTTTTGTTAATTAACGTTTCTAAAATGTTTTTTTAAAGGAATTATTTCATTAAATGCACATATATATATAAATATATGTTAGGATTCAGAGGCTCAAAAAAACGTCACCTTTAAGAGCATAAATGATTGCAAACCAAGACTGAAGTAGTTTGATGCAAAACAGAGTCTAATACATGGAAACGAAACAGAAAAATGCAGAGAAAACAGAAAGTTTGAGAGAAGAGAGAAAGGTGAGAAGAGAGAACACATAACATTTGTTTACCCAGTTCACATCAATGGATGCTACGTCTGGGCCGAGTCTCAGCTCGGAATCTACTAGAAATAAGCAAGTTACAAGAGGGAATTCCTCAGAGAAAGAGTCTCACACTTGAGAGCTCTTTCCTATATCTCCTCTATTACACTCTCAAGAGAAATACCAAAGCTCACACCTTTTAATGGTTATCTCTCTGTCTTGCTTACATTTCTACATTGTATCTCTCTCTCAC
>VBRH01000324.1:28626-42050 GCA_014578085.1 Cardamine resedifolia | reverse complement strand
TTTTTCTTTCTTTTTTAATATTTGATTTGATCCGGTTGTATAGGAAGAAGAAATCGATTAAAGGATTCTGATTTTGTTTCGCCCTTCTATTTGTGAATCCTTGTTTGGCTGATTCATTTTTAAATCTCTGTTTTTTTGTAACCTAGAGAAATCAAAATCATTTCACTTTTCTTGTTTTCGACCAAGAAAGTTTTGATTTTGATCTCGTTTCTGGGGAAATTAGCTTGTTCCTCTAATCATTGAGGATAAATAGGAGATGGTTGATTTCCCATCTTAAGTAGAGATTCTAAAAACTGCTTCTTTCCTGACAGGAATAAGGTCTGTTTTACATCATTCTCAGATATGTCAAGTGGAACTGTGAGAAGGGTTTCACGTCAAGATATACAACTGGTAAAAATTTTGTTTTTTTTTTTTTTTATAAAAAAGAAGGGTGTTAAGTTATTTGCAGTTGTTATCCGGTTTCAGGTTCAAAACCTTATAGAAAGATGCCTCCAACTTTACATGAATCAGAAAGAAGTTGTGGAAACTTTACTGGAGCAGGCTAAAATCGAGCCTGGCTTCACAGAACTAGGTACCCATTAAGTACTCTGTTTTTGCTTTCATAGAAATTTGTTCATTGATGGATTAAAAGGTGTTTAATATATCCATTTACCATGTCAGGACATCCATAGCCAAAATCATGTGTAAATGATTGTATTGTTGCTTAATACTGAATTTTTTTATGTATAGTTTGGTTCAAGTTTCACCTACACTCATAAGAAGTAGAAATGGAGGCTGACAACAATATTGCATAACAATAGATCATGACATATCTGAGAGAAAATGTATTTCCTTTTTGGGTTTACAGTTTGGCAGAAGCTTGAAGAAGAGAATCGGGAATTTTTCAAGGCTTACTATCTTAGGCTCATGGTGAAACACCAGATTATGGAATTCAACAAGTTGCTTGAGCAGCAGGTTCACCACATGAGTCAGATGCATCCAACTGGAGTTGTTGCTTCCGTCCAAAGTACAAATGGTTCTCATATTCAATCAAGTAAGATTCCTTTCCTGTGCGCATAATTTGATTTCTTTGTACAAATACATCTTCAAACTCTGCATGAATTTTCTTAGAATGTATCAAGATCTGTATGTCGCAAGCGCAACACGTCTTGAATGACACCTTCCTTCCATGACATTTTGATTAGTTATTCTTTTAAGTCGCAGGCTCGCAGCTACAGACCGATGAATAGTTTTTCTTTTTCTCTTCATTTTGATTAATTATTATGTTCTACTGGTTGAAAATCGGAGGGAACGTATGAGTTTAGGTTAGCTAATCTATGTAACTGACACCAATTTCTTTTAACAGTGAATCAGAAACAATTATGCTATGCTTCTGAGCACACTGATCAATCTTTGAAGTCTGAAAGTGCACATCATCCTATGGCGTCTAGTATGTCTAATGCATACCTCAATGGCTCTTCAACACTCAATACAAATGTGCCTTCTTCTGTAAACATATCAACTCATGCTAGGAGAGTTGATGCTTCTCCAAATATGCTCTCATCGCAGACCACAAACATGACTATGATGCAAGGCATGAATGGAGGAATGGTCAAGTCTGAGACTGCCTATACAAACCCTGCTTCATACCTGTATGGCGGTGAACGGAATGCCCTTGAAGGACATTCCACAGTTGGAGATACCTCGATTCCTTCTTTCAGTAACGACTCCAACAACCAACCCCTCAGTGATCCGCTTCTTGATACAGAACCTTCTACTTTTGGGTTCCTAGGTCAAATTCCTCGGAACTTCAGCCTCTCTGATCTGACTGCTGATTTTTCCCAGAGCTCAGGTCTTTCTCTATCTCATATACTCATTTCTCTCTCGTTGTTCTTACGTTTTAGCATACATGTAGAACCAAGTAGTTGTTATTGGTGGTTTGTGCTAGTACAAGAGCCAACGAACAGCTAATAGGATTCATTGTTTGTAACCATAAGCTTTTTGTTGATTTCAGAGATTCTGGAGACCTATGGTGGATCACCCTTCCTTGTGCCGAATGCGGAAAATTTTGTGGACTCCCGCGAAAGGGGAGAATATCAAGGTGAGAGAGAACAAAAGAATGAAGATAGTTTCTGCTATATCTTTCTTATTTCCTTAATCCAATGGAATAGGACCATTATTGAGAAAGTAAAAATATTGAGGCAAGTGATAATGATAACTGTTTGTTATTGCAGGAGACAACAAGAGATTGGAGACCATATCTGAAGGTTTCAGTTACGATAATCTCGGGAGCAGCGAGTAGTTAGGTAACAAGTAAGAACTATGCTCCTTTCATTAGCCTCAATCTGAGGTTGTGTTTTTGAATGTGCAGATCTAAAACTAAAATCATCACCATCTTTGGTTTCTGAAAACTATGCAGGTTTTGCTTCATCATGATCATAACTTAGGACACGTTTGTGTACAAAAGATTCAGCTTTTGGTGTTATCCTTGTCAAAGACTATTGGGTGGGGTGTGTATAAAAAGGGATTTCCATTTCCATTATTACTTTAGCTTGAAGTTAGTTATAAGATTAAGAAGCTCATGTAATTTTCTGTGTGTGATTTTGTCTATTTTCTCTTGTGTTTTAGTTTTTAACTTGTTACAATTGTCTATTTTACTTTAATGTTTTGGATATAGTTGAAGGCTAAATTTACGACTCTTTTAAATTGCAAAATCACGATTTTACATTGGAATGAAAAGGTAGCTCTTAGTCAATTCATTCACAGATATAAAAGTCCAAATTCATATATTTTCCGTATTCGAAAACAAACTCAAATCCATTGAATGTGGATATTAACACATCAGAAACTCAACAACATGCTTAAGGTTAGTGGTAAAGATGTGGTAGTGACTAATGACCAAAACACAAACCAAAGTCACAACCGAAAGCATTTAAAGAAATTGGATTATTTAACAGATTTCTTAAAATTTGGTAATGAGGAAGTGACTCATGGCCAAAAAAAATCACAAAATGAGGCAATAATGGATTTTAGCACATAATGGGCGGACCCCACTTAAGGACTCAAACCACAAAACACAGACTCAATTCTCTTGCTCTCTCTCTCTCTGAGAAGAAGATAATAGTCTCCATCTCCATGAAGCTAGTGCTTCTGGGTAAGTTTTTGTGGTCTTCCTTCATCTTCTCTCGAGGGATTTAAAACTCCATTTTCTCTTTATTCTTGTACGTCTTGCTGTCTCTGCTCAGAAATCGTCTCGATTAACTTCTGGTGACTTTGAATTATCTGAAAGTTAGGTGCTTTTCTCTCTCTCTGTTATAGTAGTTTATTTGATTTTGGGGAATTCGATGGATACTCTGTTGAAAACACCCAACAAGCTTGAATTTTTCATCCCTCAGTTTCATGGGTTTGAGAGATTAAGCAGTAATAATCCAAACCCTTCAAGGGTTAGGCTTGGTGTAAAGAAAAGGGCAATCAAAATTGGCTCTAGTGTTGCGAGTAGTAGTGCTGCTCTTTTGGATCTTGTTCCTGAAACTAAGAAGGAGAATCTTGACTTTGAGCTTCCCTTATACGATGCTTCCATGAGTCGAGTTGTTGATTTGGCTATCGTCGGTGGTGGCCCTGCTGGTTTAGCTGTGGCTCAGCAGGTTTCTGAAGCTGGACTCTCCGTTTGTTCCATTGATCCTTCTCCAAAGCTCATATGGCCTAACAACTATGGAGTTTGGGTTGATGAGTTTGAAGCTATGGACTTACTTGATTGCCTTGACACTACCTGGTCTGGTGCTGTTGTCTATATCGATGAAGGTGTCAAGAAGGATTTAAGCCGGCCTTATGGGAGAGTTAACCGGAAACAGCTCAAATCCAAAATGCTTCAGAAATGTATAGCCAACGGTGTTAAGTTCCATCAGTCTAAGGTTACCAACGTGGTTCACGAAGAGGCTAACTCCACCGTGGTTTGCATTGACGGTGTAAAGATTCAGGCTTCGGTGGTTCTTGATGCCACCGGGTTTTCCCGATGCTTGGTTCAGTATGACAAACCGTACAACCCTGGGTACCAGGTGGCTTACGGGATTATAGCTGAAGTTGACGGTCACCCATTCGATGTAGACAGAATGGTGTTCATGGATTGGAGAGATAGACATCTAGACTCATATCCCGAGCTTAAAGAGAGGAACAGCAAGATCCCAACGTTCTTGTACGCTATGCCATTTTCTTCCAACCGAATATTTCTTGAAGAAACGTCTCTTGTTGCTAGACCCGGTTTGCGAATGGAAGATATCCAAGAAAGAATGGTTGCTAGGCTGAAACATTTGGGGATCAATGTGAAGCGGATTGAGGAAGATGAGCGTTGTGTGATCCCGATGGGCGGTCCTTTACCAGTCTTACCTCAACGGGTTGTCGGGATTGGTGGGACAGCGGGAATGGTTCATCCTTCAACTGGTTACATGGTAGCTAGGACTCTTGCAGCCGCACCAATTGTTGCAAACGCCATTGTGAGATACCTCGGTTCACCTAGTAGTAACAGCCTGAGAGGAGATCAACTCTCTGCTGAGGTATGGAGAGACTTGTGGCCTATTCAACGACGTAGACAGAGAGAATTCTTCTGTTTCGGAATGGATATTCTGCTGAAACTCGACTTAGAAGCTACAAGAAGGTTCTTTGATGCATTCTTTGATCTGCAACCTCATTACTGGCACGGGTTCTTGTCATCCAGGCTATTTCTCCCGGATCTGATATTCTTTGGGTTGTCGCTCTTCTCGCACGCTTCCAATACCTCAAGATTTGAGATCATGACAAAGGGAACTGTTCCTCTTGCTAAGATGATCAACAATTTGGTACAAGATAGAGACTAAGGAGCAGAACGTAGACATATATCTGCAACTGCAGGCTCTTTGATGATTGTGTATAAACCGCAGATCATAACCTGAATTCTTGTGAAATCAAATTGTTACTAGTTTTCTTCATTAAAGTTAAATACTTTGTGCTGCATTGTGTTTTTACCAACTCTTGTGAAATCCAAAACTAGAGGCAAAGTGTAATAAGATAAGAGTGGATATAGAACTCGAACACAAAAGCAAATATTTCAAACTCCTTCTGTTCCTTTTCCGGTCACTGGTTTGGTGCCTCTGTGAATCTTATATTTCATCTTCTTCAAAAGGGTCTCTTTCGGGAAAATCACCAACCTGCAAGCCAAGATTAAGTCCATGAGTAGTAGAATACAGATTCAGTCTATCCAACCAATCACTTTACTGAGATTAATTGATAAGAACCTAGTCCATACTAGGGTCAAACCAAGTCCACAAAGTAGAACTCACCCAAAAGTTACCTTGAGAGTGACAATACCTTTACCCTTAGGCCTATAAGGTTTAACTAGTCCTATAGCTAACGAATGTGGGACTCCAGATTCCTAATTTTAACATCTTTCTAACATATAGCAAACTCTACTAAGATATCTAAGAACGACTAACCAGTAGTTTGGTTCTAATGAAGTGTAATAGGTCATTTTCACAGAGAGAGTGGAAAGAATTAGGCAACTGTGATGCTAAGACCATAAAGAAAAAAAACAAGTTAAATTGTGTTAGGTACCTTTACTTTGTCTGGCCTGACAATACCACCATGGAGCAGAGGGCATTCAAAGAATCTTGTTCCTTTCACCCTGCAAATCTAAGCCAGTATTATACAAGTGGTATCTGACATCTGAGCTTAGAGATATTGTTCTTACGATATGAAAATCATGATGTTGGACAAAAGCTTATACAAGGTAAAGACGCTTTTAAGAGATTCTAGTAGCACAAAAAATGAGCGTTCCAGAAGCAAGAATATACTTTAACCAAAATTTTAGAAAGATTCACATACATGCCATCGTGTTTTCCAAGGGGTTCATCATACTGAATTCCAACCCAATAGCCTGGACCCAACGACTCTGCTCGTCCAACATATTTGACCGTTCCTCTTTTCTCTCCGGGCTCAACTTGGCATCTATCTCCCACCTTCATATTTAACAGTAAAAGAAAAATAAATTAATAGCAGAATACATAGAAGTAAGATCTCACAAAATAACATGACACTGGCTGACTAGCTCTTCAGTTTAAAGTAAAATGTCCAAAATGAAAGTACCGGAGAAGTCTTTGTATCCAAAAAGAGTTTGACTGACCTTGATATTTGAACAGAGATCTTCCATGTAGTTCTCCTTCGTCTGTTGAAAGGATTAAGTTGGAAGAAGAATTATAAAACTTTTGTATCTTGAATGAATTAATCTAATCCCAAATATATGCCAGTGACTATGCAAATATGCTTATATTGATACATATTTCTTTTATCATACCTTAGCCTCAGAAGCAGCCGGGTTTTGAGACACTCTTTTTTCTTTGAATTTCCTAAAACTGTCTGAAATTCGAACACAAAACATATCATCAGAGGGAAATTGCCAGTGCTCCGGCATATTCATTTGATAGACAAAACTTGTTTATTTTTGAGACACCGATTCTAGGTAGTAGAGAATTTACCAGTTCGTTTGGCATAATCATCTTCTGAGATGGTATACTTCTCAACCAGTGACGTATCTTCAAGCCAGCCTCCAGTTGTGACCGATGAGGGGTCAAGATCTATGATGTGTAACCGAAACCTTTTAAAAGCAGGAGAAAAAAACAAAATCAGATAAACTGATAAAACAAGAAGCCATCTCATTCGATTGGATGCATCTATCAAGATTACACTTTACAGTGAACAGAGGTTTACAGTCAAACTGGCTCCAAGTTATCTAAATCAGTAAACTTTGCAATCTATAACGCACTGGAACTGAGACAGAAGTTACCCATCAAAAGGGGAGAAGAAACCAAGGGGTCTTGAATCATCACTGAGAACTGCAACCTTTGAGCCAGTGTCATCATAGAGCTCTAAAGCCATGGCATTAACAGATGTGCCACATTTTTTCCATAGCTTTTCTTTGACAGCTTCTACACTCAACTTCAGAACAAAAGAAAATTTTCTTAGCCATACATTTAAAACAGTTGAAATCAGTAGTGATGTTTTGTGTCTTAGACGAGTACTCACTTGCGGAGAGAAACGAACATCCGCAGAGAAGCTCTTAAGGTTGGAATGAGTAATGTGCAGATTTACAGAGTCATCTGCTTCCATCTGTAAACGCGAAGTCGCCATTTTTTCACCTCTAGACCTGAAATAAACTCTGTTTAGTCACTTATCTCAATGAAATCCGAAATCGATTTTTCTCGCCGTAACATCAAACGCTTACCTTCTTTGCTGATTTTGAGCAAAAAGTTCGACTTCTGGGAAATCGAATCGAATCTCGCCGGATCGGAGAATATATTTCCCTCCTTAAACGCTGCTGAGAATGTAGCTGAGATACTAGAGCAACGACTAAAACGGCGACGTTTTCGTTTTCAAAAGCTTACTAGACTCGTTTAGATTTAGCCACGTGTTCAGTCTCACGTAAACTCTGTGTACTCTCCCGCAGGTTAGTATAGCCTCTAATTCCTAGAAAGAAAAGAAGGTACGAAGAAGATCTGTAAAATTGGTTTGCGGCGATGGCGGAAGAGTTCTCGGTGGTAGTCTTGGCTTCTGATCTTGTAATTGACGCTCGACCGTTCTTAACGAGAAGCGTTGAGGTTGATGAACAAGAGAACTGGCATGATTGTCCTCAATACCTCGGAGATGAAGATTTCTCCGATCTCGATCTTCTCCAGTTCTTTACGATCCAGGGCTTGGATAAGTCTGGTAACCGGATTTTCCGCATCGTCGGAAAGTATTTTCCGGGTAATCACACTGTCACTAGTCGCCTGGTTAAACTTTATATTTGGGTGTTAAAGTATTATGACTAAAGTTTCTAACTTGATTATAAGGACATGCTTATATGGTTTATTATCTTTCCGACTCATACAGATTATAAATGGGTGTTGATTTCCCGATGGATATTTTCTTATTTGGCTTGTTTTGATCATTGGATTAAGATTCGGAGAAACATGTAATATGAACTTTTGGTTAAGTCTTGCTGCTTATGTCCCATTTCTAAACTCATGATCCGTTTAACCTTATGATTTACAGTATATTGATGATCAAGACAAGTTAAATATATCCCTTACATGTTTAATCGTTCGTCTGGTCAATGTCTGTTTCATAGTTAACTCATTTTCTTCTTTTCTATTAACTTTTGATTTTGATTCATTTTTTTCTAATTGATTTTGTTGTGTATGAAACGCAGCTCGTGTTGTGAGTGCAGAGCGGCTGAAGAAGTATATATTTCAGAAGATACACAACGAATGTCCTGAGGGACCGTTCTGCTTGGTTTACATGCATAGCACTGTGCAAAAGGACGATAACTCACCAGGCATTACCATCTTAAGATGGATTTACGAGGACCTTCCTTCAGATATCAAAGACAGGCTTCAAGTTGTTTACTTCATCCATCCTGGTCTTCGTTCAAGACTTGTCATTGCCACTCTTGGCCGCCTTCTTCTAAGTGGAGGGTAAGCATTCTTGATCTTCAGGGTTTTAAACACTATATCTATATGTAAGAGTTTGATGTTTCTCTGAACTCTTACCTGTCAAAGTAGCTTGAAAGAGTTGCAAAATCTAGACTTTTTGAATCGAGGATTGTGGGCTAAATGTTTTTTTGTCAAACAATCTCTTGCAACATTGCAGACTGTACTGGAAGATTAAGTATGTGAGCCGGTTGCAGTACCTTTGGGACGAAATAAAGAAAGGCGAGGTGGAAATTCCTGACTTTGTGAACAACCACGACAATGTGCTCGAGCATAGACCATTAACGGACTATGGAATCGAACCAGATCCTTTTCAGTTAGCCGAGGTTCAATCTTCATCGTTCACGCACAACCGATACGAGAACAGATGGGTCTCATAGTACATTTTTCTCTTTGTTAAGCCAAGAACCTATACGTTTATGTGTGTTGTATAGAGTAGTAATCTAATGTCCTAAAAACACTCCCGTTTCAATCTTGTTTTGATTGATTTTGGACCGAATCAGTACCATATCAGATATTTGTAATTATTCAGGTTGATCAGTTCAGAAATATGGAAAATATTAAGCTTTTACTGCAAACATGTACAGAGACTTTATAAAATCAATTAACGAACAAAAGTGGGTTGGCGGCTTTCACCTTCTTTCTTCTAGACCAAGAGAGAACAAACAGACTGTTTTGCTTCTATTTGGAACTATGAACTCAGTTGCATCAGCAAAAAAACAGCTTTAGCAAAGCTAGTGTTTTCAGATGATTGCCCAGAACCTTTTTCTGCAAAACAAAACAGTTTCTTTCGCCTTGTATTTGTTTTCAAGCTGATGAGTTTCCACTTCCCAGAGGAATTTAGGAGCCAAGTCTCGGATCCTTGAGATTACTGATTCCTCGTCCCTTATAATGACAAACCCCTGCCAACCCCCAAAGTCGGCGTTAACGCTTCACCTGGTTATATATATATATATATATTACAAGGAATCAGATGATCTGATAGTGGCACCATTTTAGTACCTGAGGACGAATTATGCGGTCCATCTCAAGCATGATATCCTCTAGCAAACCACCATCGTCATGGCTTTGATAGTGAGAGAAGATGTGGTCCGAATGCAGCAAATCGTATGTCCGCGGATATGTTGAGAATGGCTCACACCTATGACATAATTGTTTTTGATTAAGTGGTGCTGATGCTTGACATTGATCGAAAACAAAACAAAAGAAGTGTTTGAACATGCTTACCAATCATGAAAAGCTCCATTTAAGCCCCTCTCGAAAATTCCAGACAAAGTATCATTCATGGTAGCAGGAACTATGCTCATTACCCAAACGGGGTACGAGTTCATAGCTGCAGCAAACCCACCAATGAATGCGTTCATGTCCATCACATTCCGCACTTCAGTCTCATTGACATTCATTAACCGCCAGTAATGATTAACTTGTTCTCTCCAGAAGACTGTGTCTGACATATATTCATCTTCACTGATGCCTGATATATGAAAGTTTCGGTTAAGTGGCTACGAAGTCTAACAGAAGATATTGTCATCTCTACAATGAATTGAGAAGAAGAAATGTACCTAATTTTCTTAGAGTTCTCGGATACACAGAAAGACGTTCAGCTAAAGAAGAGACTCTCTCTTCCGTGTGGCCACTAATTTGCACACAATCTTTAAGAGGAACTTTCCATGATGGTTTCGAAACACCTTCCACATCACATAAACTTATGAGCTTTAACTCTGCATTCTGCCTAAGGCACGCCTCGTTCTCTTCTTTAATCCATATTGCAGTCTGTACCTGCCGGGAAATGAGCTTCCAGCACATTGCAGTAGTTAGATTGACCAATTTATCCCAAATCATAGGGTACTCTTTATCCTTTCTGTAAGCTGGTGGTGATGAATACACAAAGTATCCATTGGGTTTGAGCAGACGATGGACTTCTTTAAGTAAGATGCCATCTGCAGAATCAAGTGGAAATATTATCATTACGCATTCCTTATCGTGTGTTATGAAATTGCAGAGTTAGTTGAGGATTCCTTCTGAGAAAAACCAACACAAAGCTATCACTGCAAGCAGAAGTCAACACAAGAAACATACCATTTGCATGCCAATCAACACGACATCTAGAACAATGAACCATCTCAAACGAGGCAGCAGGATATGGCATTTGTTTGGTGGCAACAGCAGATACCATTGCACCAACGCCTCTCTCCAATGCAAACTGAATCTGGTTTTCATGAGCATCTTTGGGAGCAAAGGACATAGTCTGTATACCGTAAGGAAGAAGATAAGCCGCAAAGCTGGCAACTCCACAGCCAACATCAAGAACTTGTACCACTCCAGCTGAACCCAAGTCACCTGTTTCGTTAGTCATCATATTCCCCAACCTGAAGAAGAGGTACATACAAAACTCAGGCAAGATTTGGACAAGCAAATGATGACAAGCGTAATGAATAAAAAAATTGCAGACACCTACCTCTGAATGTATTCTGCAGCTCCATGCTTAAAATGAGTACCACCACCAGGGAACCACCAAAACTGGCCTTGTTCATGCACCCAATTTTGCCCACCTTTAAGTTGAGCAAGATGTGTATGATTCACATTACTTCTCCATACATAGTCTCTACTAGTTGGCCATCTTATAGGTATCTTATAATCTTTTGGTGGAGGTACCAAGCAAAACAGACGCTGCTCGAGTGGCGGGCAATGCCTCTCGAGGTCTTCTCTTCTAGAGAGATTCAAGCTCGGAAGCAACTGTTTCACATAAGTGTGATTGTGACAAGGGATATATTCATTGAACATCAATGGACACACATTCATCCCAATTTCAGGTATGACTAGTGGTAATCTTCGGTAAGTAAGCTCGATTTTGTTTGAAAATTTGTAAGAAGCTGCAACAACCCACATTATTAAAGATTTAATCATTATTCATATCATTTGGATAACTTACTTAATCCCACAAAAATCAAGTTTACAAACAATTCTCCAAGACAACAACTACTCTAATTCTTCAAGATATGGATTGATTTAGCTCTCGAAACCAAAAACTAAATCAAAATCAGGCAAAATTCCAAGAGAATCCAACCGCATGCAGAGAAAATTGTTTTGAAGAATGAGGAACAGAGAGAGACAGGGATTGAGAGAAGGGACCAGATAGAGAAGAAGAATTGGAAGAAGGTTGAGAGACGTAAATAGGTTGGTTGTTTCCGAAGAGAGAGCCAGCGTAAAATGATCCAACCATGAGAACGAGAGCCACCATTATAGTCTGCCCCGATCTCGCTGCACCAAATATATAACCACCTCTCATTGTTTTTTTCTACGCTCTTTCTTCTTCCCTAGTCTACTTCAAGTCTTCAAGTATCGGTCCCCTTCTTCGTCGGGATTTCGTTTATACTTTTTACTTTCGAATTCAACAATCTATCAAAGTAAGCAGAGAGCTCAGCCTCCAAGAGTTGTCACTTCCTCGCTTATTAGACGTGTCAAATTTTGTTTAGATATTTTTAGATATTTTCTTTATATATAAAAAATGTTTGTTTTTACGTTATGTTTGACCAAAAAAAAAAATCCCCCCATATTTGCTTCCATTTAAAGCTTACTGAGGCATCCGACACTAAACACGTATATGTCTTTTTGTTATTTTTATTATTCATTTCCTTTTTTTTTTTTCTATCATAATTTTGTTCGGAAAATCACACTTTTGGACCGAATCTATCTTTAGCCCGCAGAAAGTTTTGGAAGTGGCCCATATTGGATTTTACAAATTCATTTTTCAACTCTAAACTTCAAACTTCAAAGGATCATTCAATGAAATCCACGTGAGTACTTTCTTTCTTCTGACATTAAGCTGCTCATTCCACATTTTAGAGCTATTTCCTTTTGTTTTATTCCTAATTTAGCCAATTATATGCCAGACTCTCTGGCTAAGAAGGCTATTTGTAATGTTGAGGAAGCCTTTCTTCAACCAAATTTTATTAATGAAATGGTAGGTTTGACCAAATAAAAAAATCACAAATTGAAAAATGAATACTTGTTGACAAAATTTTAAGGAATGACTTTGATTTTTGACCAGTTATATTGGTAACGTATACAATTGACATAAATCATACTATTAGACTTCAATAAGATCAATTAAGCAGGCCATTAATCACGTTTATAAATATAGCCCATTAATAACACCTGTGCAAACCAAAAAATCATCTCCAAGCAATATAGACTATCAAAGAAACAAAAATGGAGAAAATTTCAGCATTCTTCGCCATTCTCCTCCTGGTCTCGTCGTGTGAGTATATTATATGTTTTTGTCGATCAATCAAAGTTTTTGATATCGATCCCTCATAAATAAATAAATAAATAATTTGTGTGTTTACTACTATATATGAACAGGCATGGTAACAGTGAGTGTTGGGGATATATGTGAAACGGACCAAGACTGTGTGGATATTGGAATTCCAAGATGTAAGAACGGGAAGATGCCAATTTGTTACAATGGCTATTGTAGCTGTTTCGCTAAAAGGTTTCCTCCTAAAACGCCTCCTCCTCCTCCTTCTCCCACTCTTCTTCACTCTACTTATTCATGAACCTCCGACTCTTATTTTATCTAACTTTTATTACTTTTATAATGAAAACAAAAATATTACTCCTTCATCATTTTCTTCTCTCCATGCAAATCTTCCACGTATTTCTGTAATCAACATTAGCAATACGTGTTACGGTTTAAGAGTTTCAAACTCAAATGTAATTATTAAAAATAAAATTAAAAAGTACATTCTCGATAGCAAAATAAATACTAGCAATCTAGCTTGAGTTTACAAAACATAAAAAAATTCAAACCATCAATCAAAGAACATAGAGATCTGACAAACTGGACCGCTGTTTTTCTTTTCCAATTTTTTGGAACATACTTAAAATAATCAAATCCTGGTGCGTCACATGTTCTCAACCCTGTTATATCGTTTGACCAAAAAAAAA
>VBRH01000324.1:18066-28592 GCA_014578085.1 Cardamine resedifolia | reverse complement strand
AAAAAAAAAAAAAATACTTATATGCGAAAACGACAATTAAAGTAATTAACTAAAAAGTAAATTCTCAAATCTAATGCATTTAAAAAAATAGAAGAATGGATTAGATCTATACAATTTAAACATAGATTCTCGAACTTCTATTTATTTATTCTGATCAACGAACAAAGATTTTTAATCACATTAGAATCTACAAATAACTTATATTTTATTTTGTGCACAAAATAAAGAACACTTAAAAGTGTAAAGATCAGTTTATGACTCTCCTCTTTCACTATTTCTTCATTCAAATTCTCAAGAAAACAAACGATTCTCATAACCCTATTAAATAAGGGAAAAAAGAGCTTCATTAAAAAAAAAGCATAAAGAGTTTTAAAAGGAAATAAGAAAGAAAGTGGAATAAATGAAGCGGGAGATCATCGCGGGAGATCCATCATTCTTGAGAACTCAGTGAAGCATACGAAACCGTCACCGTCCTCGTCAACATCTGCTATCATGCGCTTGCAGTCGTCTAACGTGCACCGGTCATCTCCAATGGTCGAGAAAACTCGGAGGAGCTCCTCAGCTGAGATCAAACCGTCGTGATCCACGTCGAAGAACTCGAAAGTCTCCTTCAGCTCGGTTGAGTCGCGAGACGGATCCAAAGAGACGACACGGTTCGCCAGCTCTTCAAGACGGATCGTACCATCGCCGTCGCAATCCACCTCTTTGAGCATGACGTTGATCTCTGCCTCCGTAGGTGGATTAGGACTGAGCCGGATAAGTAGCGACTCCAGATCGTGTCTCGAGACGGCTCCGTCGTTGTCTCTGTCGATCAGCTTAAACGCCTGGAGGATCTCGACGTACGAGTATGGAGATGGATCGCTGGATACCTCTGGGAGAATGCTAGTGGGCGTGACGGAGCCACCGTCGCCGACGACAGAGGAATTTTTACAGTCGGGGCCGGAAGACGAGGAAGACGAAGCGGATGCAAAGGAAGAAGCAGAGGATTTAGAAACTGTGGATCGATCCTTAGATCTGATGAACAAACGTTTTGGATTTAGTTTGGCGAGTTTCATTGTGAAAAGATTTGATGGAGAAATTAGTGAAGAGGAAGGTGAGAAAGTGAAGGGTTTAAATGGGAGTCAAGTGTTTTGTTACCATTGGCAATTTCCTCGAAGTTTCCTACTCGACTTTATCGTCTTTCACAGTTATTTTTTATATTATTATTTTTATTTTTACTTATTTATGTAACTCTACTTAGATGAACCGAAAAGCATAATTAAAAGGCGAGTGACTTTTAATACGTGCGCCTAATTTTTTTTTTTTGGTCTTTAGCTGCGTGTTTGAAGGATCTTCTGCATAAAAAAAATCTGTAAACTGAGTAAACAACACCTATTAACCAAACATAATCCCATAGTTATACTTTTTTTTGTTTGACGTAATTACATTTTAACCAATAGCTAACTTCCAAACACTAATAAAGATTTAATGTACAATTATCAAAAAAGATTCTACTAGTAGTATATATTTGCATTAACTCATTGGATGGGGACGCGCGATTGTTTGGTTTATTATTAGTATTAACTAACCGGTTCGATCCGGTCTGAATTTCGAAAATCGTAAAGGAAAACAAGATCTAGTGGAGAGGGAGGGAAAATTAATTTCGAACACCTGAGTTTTAGGTCTTTCTTTGTTCGCCGGAGAAGGTAATCGGAGAATGGACAGAATTCATGTCTCCGTCAGAGCGCGGCCGCTTTCAACTGAGGACGAGGATACAAGTCCTTGGAAGATCTCTTCCAATTCAATTTTTATGCTTAATCATCAGTCTCTAGCTTTTGAATTTGGTACTTTTTTCAGTTCCTTTCTCACTCCCCTTTCCAATTTCTTCTCCTGCTTGCAAATTTCATGCCCAATTTTTCTCTTATCTCACAAATACAGATAGAATTTTTCGAGAAAATTGTAAAACCGTCCAAGTGTATGAAGCACGGACGAAGGAAATTGTTTATGCGGCTGTTCGTGGATTTAACGGTAAAAACTCAACAATGCCTCTGATGGGTTTAGCCAAATTTCTTATCTGTTCGAAATTTTGCTCCAATTTTGGTATCTCAGTAATTTGTGGCTCTTTGATTTGAAGTGTGCTGAAATTTTCGTATCTGTTCGTTTGAAGGAACTGTGTTTGCTTATGGGCAAACTAACAGTGGCAAGACACACACAATGCGAGGCTCACCTATTGAACCTGGAGTCATTCCTCTCGCTGTCCATGATTTGTTTCATACTATATATCAGGTTTATCCCCAATTTTTCTCAGTTTTTTTTAACTATGTTTGTAAAGTTGATTTCTTTAGATTTGGTGTTATCTGTGGAACTTATTGATTCAAAAAAACCAACTGTTGTTCTTTTCTATCACATCAAGGATGCAAGCAGGGAATTTTTGTTGCGTATGTCTTACCTAGAGATTTATAATGAAGAAATAAACGATTTGTTAGCTCCTGAACACCGAAAACTACAGATTCATGAAAATCTAGAGGTACTTATATGTTTTTTTTAGAATCCCTTTTAACAAATTCTCTAGTGATTCTGATGTGTTTTTTCAATCTTAATGTTTTAGAAAGGAATATTTGTTGCTGGATTACGAGAAGAGATTGTTGCTTCCCCTCAACAAGTCCTTGAAATGATGGAATTTGGAGAATGTACTTTCTGTCTTCTTCTTCACATTGTTTACTCTATTTTTGTATTGTTCCAGACATAGTTCTTGTGTTTTCCTGATTTTAATTTTCAGTCTCAATCTTGGTTTTGTTGATATTGATCTGGTGAATGGATCTTCATTTGTCTTTGGGACAAAATTTCAGCTCATCGGCATATTGGGGAGACAAATATGAATCTTTACAGTAGCAGATCTCACACTATTTTCCGCATGGTAACAATATAAACACTCAACTTTTGTGCTCAGTTACATGTAAGTTGAATTTTAACTTGCCAGCTTTTTCATCAAACAGATTATAGAGAGCAGACATAAGGTTCAAGATGAAGGTGCTGGAAACGCGTGTGATGCAGTCCGTGTTTCTGTTCTGGTATAATCTGTTGGAACTTGTGTTTTGGTTTCCCTTATATGCAACATATTATTTGTTGTTTCATCTTTCTTTTCACTTGTAGAATTTGGTGGACTTAGCTGGTTCAGAACGAGCTGCAAAAACTGGTGCAGAAGGTGTTAGGTTAAAGGAGGGATCACATATAAACAAAAGTTTGATGACACTTGGAACTGTAATTAAAAAATTGAGTGAAGGAGTAGAAAATCAAGGGTAAGTTCGTTTTTTTGGTCTAGTTTTGTTAGGGAAAGATGCAAATGGTACATAAGAATTAAGTGTCTGATCTTATATGCATTTTTTTGGTTGATTCAGTGGTCATGTTCCGTACCGAGACAGCAAGCTTACAAGGATCTTGCAGCCCGCCTTAGGTGGAAATGCAAATACAGCGATCATATGCAATATCACACTAGCACCGGTATGTATTAACACCATTTTTCTCTTTTGTTGCTTTGTTGCAATCAACAATGTTAACATTTTTCTTTTGATATTAGATTCATGCAGATGAAACTAAGAGCAGTCTTCAATTCGCTAGCCGAGCATTGCGTGTCACTAACTGTGCGCATGTCAATGAGGTTGGATCCAAATCAATTTTAACATATTTTTCTGATTAAGTCTGTTGAAAGGAGGTGCATTTCTTAAAACTAATAATACATCCATTCTCGTGTTTTTAATGCAGATATTGACTGATGCTGCTCTATTAAAGCGCCAAAAGAAGGAGATAGAGGAGCTCAGATCGAAACTTAAGGTTTCTAAATTGTTTTTCAATTTCCTTTTCTTAAAAGTTATCTCTTATATCTTCATTGTGTGTTAAATATCAGCTTTTTGCAGGCTTCTCACTCTGACCATTCAGAAGAAGAGATTCTTAACTTGCGTAACACCTTGTTGAAGGTATGGCATTTTTGTTCCTGATACATCCTGTTTATTTTTAATAAGCAGGAAGATCTTTGGTCTCCTGTTCTCTAGCTTAGTCAGTTAGTGGTATTCCTTTTTGTTACATCCTGCTCTGTTGCAGTCTGAATTAGAGAGAGAGCGGATAGCACTTGAGTTAGAAGAGGAGAAGAAGGCACAAGCTCAGAAGGAAAAAGTTTTGCAGGAGCAAGCTAAGAAAATTAAGAATTTGAGTTCAATGGTTCTCCTTTCAAATAGAGATGAGAAGCGTGAGCAGGATCAGTTTAAGAAGGTTTCTCCTGTTTCTTCCTTCCATTGATTATTCGATGCCTTGAGAGTTTCTAACAGCATTTGCTAGACCTATACACTTATTGCAAAACTTCAAATTACGGAACTGTAGTGGAAAGAGGGTAAACATTTGCTTTTATAGTGGAAAACAATATGCTGTTACTAACCTAATTCTTGACTTGTCAATTGGAATGATCTCAGCATACTATTGTTAAATGCTGTTGTTCCTGAAGACATTAGCATGTCATTGTTGAGTGAATTATTTAAGTATCTTTGTCGCATTTTCTTCCCATCTCTTCTTAGATTTGATATGATGTTTCCTTGCAGGGAAAGAGGAGGGATACATGGTGTATTGGACCTATTGGTAAGCTTTCACGAGACTCCACATCAGAGGTGAATATTGTATAAATGGCCCACAAACACATGACAAAATGTTGACTTTGGCAGCCATAAAAATACTTTGCTTCTTGCATATCAGGTTCAGTCTAATTTTTTGTCAAGGGGATCTTCTCTTGAATCTGCAAGATCCGAGCGTGAGACAGGTCCACTACTTCCATTTTCGGAACTAGTAAATGAATCGTTATATAACATTAATGAGGAAGACGAAGATAGTATCGGTGGATCCCTAGAAGAGTCTGCACTTCCAGATCCATGTACTTTAGTGCATGTGACAAGCAGAAAAAAACCATCAATCAGGCAGAAAAATCCTGTAGTGGTCAGTGCTCCTCTTTTGAATGTGTTCCTGTGTTTTTCTTGCTGGAAATCTGACCTTTGTTATTGTTTTATAGGCTGAAAATGAGTTAGATAGGATTCAAAGGGAATATGAGGATCTTCTCGTGAAATATGAAACCGAGGTATTAGTTTTTCCTTCCCAATATTGGTAGTTCATGTATTTTATTTCTTACTTCTCCACATATTTCAATAGAGAACCATCTACGAAATACAAACTGAGTGCCTTAAGGCGAAGTTACGTGAAGACAATGAAAAAGTTGTGAGCTTAAGGGATCCAGAAGCTATTCTTCTCATTAAGCAACTCCAAGCGAAGGTAAATTTCTTCTTTTCTTTATTTACAACTGGAACGACTATTTAAGCAGCTTATCTTTCTTCCATTTTGGCCTTTTGCTTAACCTTGGTATGTTCTGTCTTAAAGATAAACATGCTGGAAATGGATAAGTCTTCAAGCAACCAAAATCTTGATGATCTTGTCACAGTAGCTACTGAGCAGAATATATGTGCCAGGGAAAAAATTGCTGAGGTATCTCTAGTTCTTTATCTGATTGTGCTCTGCTGTTCTATCCAATCACCTTACTTTTTACATTATGGATTTTTTTTTTTTCTTTATCACTTTATACTTTTGCTCAACAAGTAAAAGAAAATTCGTCTTTTCAGTCAACTTTCTAGACTTGTTTTGGTACTATTTTAGGGTACTAAAACCTTCTTATGTTAGGAAATTCTACAGATTGAAGAAGAGATTCATGCTGCTAGAGAAGAGGCCCAGGTTGCTCGTGAACAACTTGTGTCCAAAGAATCTGAAGTTTCTCATCTGCTTAATGTTGGTATCCATTTCAAATTCATCCCATTAATCTGAAAATCTCATGACAGTTATTATTGTAGTCAACCAGTATGCCGTTGCCTAAATGAATTTTTTACTTGTTATTGTGAAGAAGAGTTTTAACTCTCTGGTCAACGTAGCAACAGAAGTTGAAGTGTTAGAGTCTGAATTTCAAAAATTTAAAGCATCAGTAGAAACCATATCGTCAGTTATGGATGAGGGTCTCCAAGATTTTGCTTTCTTCTCTCCTTTGATACATGTAAGTACTCTGCGATGTTTGGTATATTCTCTTGCATCATAAATATCTGTGGGGGTATAAACTGTGTTTAGTGTAGCATACCTCAATTATGCTGATAGTAGATATAGACAATAAGTTTCTTTTACGTGAAAATTTCCCATTGCAGGATTTCACATTGTTTATGCGCCAAAGTTTTGAGCAACATGCTGCACTTGTCAGCAGCTACCAAAATGTCCAATCTTGTCTTAAACAAAAAGTTCTTGATATTGAGAATGAGAAGGTCTGAAACTTTTGTTTTCCTCTCATCTTTCACTTGATGGTAAATTTGTGGGTACTTTTAGCTAAAGTCGTGATATTCCTTTCAGCTTCTTTTGCAAGGGCAATGTGATGGTCTCCAGAGCCAAATAGAAGAGCTAAATCAGGAAGCTCAAAAGCATGAGACTTCCTTAATGGTATTTTGGGTTTTTCAAACATATTTTATTAGGCTTTTTTCTCTTCTTCCTCCAACTTTACACTGTAAGAAGTAACTTGATGTTTCTAACCATTTGCCAGATGCTCTCGGAACACCATGAGTTGGAGAGGTCAGATTTCCTCTCTCACATAGAATGTCTTGAGAAGGATATAGCGAGTCTGTCATCCTCTTCTTTGGCCAAAGAGAAGGAGAACCTAAGAAAAGATTTTGAGAAGACGAAAACAAAGCTTAAAGACACTGAATCCAAGCTTAAGAATTCCATGCAAGATAAAACCAAGCTAGAGGTGCATGGTGGAACCCAATTCTTCACTTAAATAGTACTAGATATTTTGTCGAATAACCCATCTAAAATATACAAGTAATTCTGATGTCCTTACAAAGGCTGAGAAAGCATCTGCTGAGAGAGAGTTAAAACGCTTGCATAGCCAGAAGGCCCTCCTCGAGAGAGACATCAGCAAACAGGAGTCCTTTGCTGGTAAAAGACGCGACTCTCTTATTGTTGAGAGAAGTGCTAATCAGTCGTTGCAGGTATTATCCAATGATTTGTTTGCTGCATGATTTTTCTTTTTACTATTCTAATATTAAGTAACTTGTCCAATGTTGGAAATGTAAAGTGGAAATCTCGGAAGCTAATAAAATGTAAGATATCATTATCTTATTGTAGCAAATATCTCTCTATTGGCTGAATTTGGGTATTGTTCAAGCATTGCATAAGCATCCCTGATAAAGACTGTTATTTCTATTTTTGGTATATTTTTCTCAGTCGAGAGCCATATCAGTGTTTTTTGTGGATATACAGTCTGTTTAAGTGAAATGCAGGTTCTCATTTCTACTTCACATTTATCAGGAAGACTTTAAACAGCTTGAAGTGCTAGCTTTTGAAATGGAAACAACAATTGCTTCACTGGAGGAGGAGCTGGCCGCTGAACGTGGAGAAAAAGAGGAGGCGCTATGCAGAAATGAGAGTTTAGATTCAGAAATTACAGCTCTGACAGAGAAACTGGAGCACTCAAATACCCATTTAGAACATCTACAAAAAGATGTCACGGAGCTTGTACGTCTTTTCATGCAACTGATGATTGATCCATAAGTTATTGATACTGAATTTGAAGCAATTAGTGTTTTCAAGATACAATGCGTTTGCTTAGCATTATGTTATGATTTTGTTCCAGAAAACAAGACTTGAAGCCTCATCTTCTGATCAGCAACAACTGGAAATCAATGTTAAACAGTTGCTTGAAGAAAAGGAAGAGCTAGCAATGGTATGATGATTCTGAAGACAGATTCTGAACTCACTTTTTTGAGATGGTATTGTTTGTGTAAATCCATTCATTTGTCTTCTTGTTCAGCATCTGGCGAACACACTTTTGGAGATGGAGGAGGAGAAAGCAATATGGAATTCGAAAGAAAAAGCTTTGACAGAGGCCATGGAGTCACTATCTAAAGATTTTTCAGAGGTATGTTCCAAACAAGGAACCTCTTATAGTGAGATTAAAACCGAACTTTCTTGCAACATCATTTTGGATGTTACCCTTTAGAACTATCAACTTGTTTAACTTTCTTAGACATACCCTCTCTGTTAAGATCTAGAGTGGTGATTTTTGGAATCACCATGAAAAGTTTCGCATAACTATTATCAGCATGACATCCCTGTAGTGACGACCAAAAGTTATTTGGTTTCTAGTCTTTTCTTATGCTTACATATATACGTTCTGAAGGTAACTTTCCCTTTTCAACTTTTATAATGCTCTTTTTAAGTTCTCGATCCCTTTGAACTTTTAGGTAAAGAAGGAGCTGGAATCTTGTCGACTTGAATGTGTTACCCTTGCTGATACGCTAAGATGTTCTGAGGAGAATGCTAAGCAGGAAAAAGAATGCAGGTTTGTACTTTTCAATCTCCTTTACTCTCTAAAAATATTCTTGTTAAACTTTCCGGCACTTGGTTGATCTGTATTTCTGACTTCAGCATTTTATGTTCCCCTGTAGCATGGAGAAGTCTTTGGAGATTGATAGACTGAACGATGAACTTCGATCAGTTGATGCCGTGAGTAAGCAATCTCAAGAGGTAAGAATCATTTCACTAGTTTATGCAAAAGGGTTTCTCTCTGAACGTCTGATGCAGAGGTTGTATTACATTTTTCACTGAGATAACTAGATTTGTTCTGTAGCTGATGACAATATGCCCGAATTTATGGTTATGGTTTTCATGCTTTCGGTATGTCAGTTAAAGACCGGAAGCCATCACTTGCAAGATTGGTATGTTAACACACAAAATTTATATGTGCACCTACAGGTTCTCAAGTCTGATATCGACACTCTCAAGTCTGAAGTTCAACGTGCTTGCGAGATGTCTGATACTCTTCAGAGAGAGCTGGATTATGTCACAAGTGAGCGCCAGGGTTTGCTAGCTCGCATAGAGGAGTTGAGTAAGGAACATGCTTCATCAAATCAATGCCAGGTATGGTTTACAGCACACAGACATGACTCCATTATAGATATAGTAGTAACCATTCATTCTCACTAAAACCCCATTACTGCCATCAGATTGAAGATGCAAAAAATCCAACTGAAGAATTGACTCGCAGACTCTCAAGCCAGGAAGAAAATCCGTGCAAGGTAACGCCAAGTGAAAATTTTGATTATGTTTTTCTCATTGATTGAGATTGATCCTTAACTCTAAAAGAACTAATGCCAAGAAAATTCTCAGTTTTAATAAGATTGATTCATTTGATTGTGTGCTATAGTTTCTGAATTTCCAGATATTAACAATTTACATATTTCTGGTATATCTGATTGCAGGATGCAGCTGCAGACAACAAGGAGAAGGCAAAGCTAAAAATGAGACTCAGGGGGACGCAAGCACGCTTAGATGCAATCTGTCTAAGGCACAGGCAGTCTGTGCAAGAATCAGAACTTATGAACAGAAAGTTCGAGGAAGCATCTGCAAAGCTAAAGGAGAAGTTAGCATCAAAAGCACTCGAAGTCTTCGACCTCAAGAAGCAGCTCTCTGCTTCTTCAAGAACATTGTAATGAAGTAAGTTAAAACAGCATAACTCCCAAGTAGTTTATTCACGGCTAGTAAATGTTTTAAAGCTGTAAACTTTTTAAGTGGTTCTATCAGAGAACTGATGTGATTATGCAAAAGAGTCCAATACATATAGAACATTATGATAGATGTAGATTAACAAATTACATGGAAGTAGTTAATAGGAGAAATCAAGGGCATTTTGGTCCACCACGCTTAGTCTTCCAGTTGTTGTAGCAAGGACAGACTTGCTTATTGCCATAAGTACCTGGAGGTACACACAAGCACTCGGTACAACATTTGTTGCAGAAGAACAAACATGGCTTCGTGTATTGTGTATTCGAGCATCTATCTCCGCACCTTGGCCTGCACTCTAATCTAGGTGAAATAAATAGCGGATTTAGTTTCGCATTCGGCGCAAACATCTCATTGAAAACTAGACTAGTCATTGGTTTACCTTGGGGTTTAAGACTGCCTTGAGTAGTACCATACTGTCAAAAGCAACCAGAAGAATCAAAGGATGTTAAAAAGAGGTTTTGCGAATTTCATGAAACTCTTATTTTTGAGTTGTGAAAACTGGAGAAACTCACTTGAGAGCTATTGTGATGCGACGGTTGCGGCTGTGGAGCAGGAGATTCCAAGTGTGTAGGCTGTGTATATTCAGGACGTATAAAATAAATAAAATAAAAACTTGATGAATGTGAATGATTATTGTAGTGTATTAATGGATCGTAGAATAGAAAGAGTTTTCAAACACTTACATGCATTTGGGCAGACAGAAGAAGATGTAACACAACAATGGAGAAAACAATGGTGTTAAGTTTTGTTGCCATTTTAGATAACAGAAATGATTGTAATGAAGCTCACGTAGATGGTTTCTTTTGCAGATTAAGTTCATTATGAACAATGGTAGGGGTCAATATATATAGTCCAATTTCCAAATACTTTTCAAAATTAATCTAGAAAACATATTTCTCCTGTCATTTTTTTTTTTTTTT